>JH719952.1:375932-496914 GCA_000231845.2 Tetrahymena malaccensis 436
GCCTTTTGGCTAAGATCAAGTGTAGTATCTGTTCTTATCAGTGTGAAAACTGATACTGTCCCTACTGGGACATGTGGTTTCACATTAATTTTTCAAGGGGTCGGATGTACTATTGGCTCGCCATTAGTCCCGACGCTGTTGCCCTTAGCATGCACGTTACTAAGGAGTGGCTAACCCTAACTTCCCTTTATTAATCAAAGAAAATAATACATCTCTCTTTTTTTACACTTTTAATATTTTATTAACGAAGCTATAAATTTATTCTTTAAATATAAAAAATCATTTTCAAAAATACTAAAAACAAATCAATAAAAATTAATAATCTTCACTCATTTTAAATTATTTTTAAAAAAAGCTAAATCTCAAATTCTCAAAATATTTTTGGAAATTCAATAATTTGTCGATTGATTTTAATAAAATAGAATAAATTAATAATAATTTGTATTTTAGTATGTTAAAAACTATTAATCTTAAGATATTCATAATTTATTTTTAATTAAACTTTTTTTGTTAGCTTTCTTCTTGCAGCATGAATGGGAAATAATTGCTTTTAGAAAGTATCAATTAATTAAATAACATTTAGATTAAAGAAAAAGTTATTAAAATATTAAAATTTTAAGAATGGCCAAAAATTCAATCTTATTTAAGTTAGTTAGTAGCGCTGGTACTGGTTTCTTCTACCTTGCCAAGAGAAACGCTAAGTAAGGAAATATATTTTTAAAAATGAAGTAAATAAAGTATTTTAATATAATTAAATAGAGCTGAAGTTATTAAGAAACTTAGTTTGAGAAAATTCGATCCAATTATTAATTAATATGTAGTATTTAACGAAGCTAAGCTCTCTTCTGGTAAAAATAGACAATCAAAGAAATGATTAAGTTAAAAAATATAGAAAAATAATTATAGAAATGTTAGCAAAGCGTTTAAAAAGTTGTTGGTTAGCTAAGAGATGGCTATCTTATAGAGAATATTGCTGATAATGAAATAATATCTAATTGAATGTTTTGTATGTATGTATCTATCTATCTATTGCTTACCCTTTTTCTGCATTTTTTAAACAAAAGGTCTATAGGAAATAATTGGTTATATATTATGTAAGGTTGTTAGAAGTTTTGCTCAAAGTATCTATTTAAAATAATTTATTTTACATAAATAACTCCATTTTATCAATTTTCAAATTAATTTGTTATTAGATTTATATTGCTTAAAAAGCGCTGATATTTCTATTTAATTCTTTTTGGTCTACTTAAATCTTTTGACTATTTTCAATATTTAGATTTCCTACAAACTGTTTTCATATCTTCCAATTATTTATCAAATAGCAGCACATATTTTCTAAAATAAGTTGAAAAATCATTTTAACTGTTTTATCTCTAAATAAATTAAAAGAATATAAAATATTTAATATTTATGCCAATTTTTTTGAAAAAGCTTCAGTAGAAATATGAATGAAAAATAAAATATGTATTAAAGTTAAATCAATAAAATATCATAACCACAATTTAAAATCAGCATAATCACACATTTAAAAAAATATAATTAATGAATAGCATTTTCTTAAATATGTATAAAATTTGGATATTGTCTAAAAAATATTTTAATATTTATAAAAAGATGTTTAAATTAAATCAATAAAAAATTATTAGAAAAAAGAAATTATTTTTAACAAAAACTTTACTAATTTTCGAACAAATTTCTTAGCTACTTACTACTTGTAAATTGAATGAAATAAATAAGCATTTTATTTTAGCTTAAATTTAAAATAATATTTTAATAATAACTAAAGTAAAAATATTGCAATAGTTTTAATTATTTTTTAGCTGATGGAAACAAATTTTAAATCAATCTGCTTGCAGTAAAAAATAAGCTGATCCTTTACTGAAGATGTAAATTTAAAATTCAATCATCATCCTCTTCATCACTGTCTACATTTAGTTGATTCTATTGAAATTATACGAAAGGATCAAAAGAAGCCTTACTCACCTTGGAAACTTTACTGGCGTTAGATTATCCTGTAACCCCTCTTACTCCACTTGAAGCATAAGAAGCATTAAGTAATCTCATCTCGTTCCTATTTGGGTAGCGTTATGAATTATTTTTATTTATATCGACAGTAGCATAAGGATTAGCTCCTAATCCAAAATCATCTTCATTATCATCATCGTCATCGTTTTGTTAATTATTTGTGAACATTTATTGGGATTATTTGATGTTTTGCATTGAAGGCTAAGTAACTCTTTGCCCATTATACATAAAATTAGTTTAGGAAGGTATGCTGCTCATAGGTTATGTATTTCCTATAAACATATTTGACTATGAAGGAATTCTAGACTAATTCATAATAGGAGCTGTGTTATCTCTATACTAGTTGAAATTTGATGCATTTAATTAATATTATTAATTAGGCCTTTGGTTATTGTATTGATTATTTGCATTACCTTTTTAATTTTAAAATTATTTAATCAAATAAAATTAATTTTTAGTAGATAAATAAACAAGTTTGTAGTTATTATTAAATTAAGATTGTTAGTATTACCTTTGAGTTGTGTTTGATAATTATTTCCACTTGAAGAATAATTAATATTCTGTAGGTTTGTAAGTTAGATTGTGGTAGGAGTGATTTTGTTAGGTTAAGCAGCTATAAATTATGTAAAAAGATTAAATAAATTTATTAAAAGATATTATTAAATGATATTACCGATTACTGGAGTTTACTGATTAGAAGCTGCTGTATTTATCCTAAAATTAGACTAATTAAAAGCAAGGCTTGAATTATTATTATTGTTTTTTATTGTCATATTTTTTGAATTGTAGTCATCACTATCGTTACTATTATTTAAGTTTACTAACTCTTATTCCCTATTAGGAATATTATTATTTTTAACTGTGGTTGTTGGATTCTAAGGACTGCTGTTAAATCCAGTTTTTTCGTCTGTTATCAGACGTTATGGAGTTCCAAAATTTGACTACGTATTAAGAGTATTAGTATTAGGTTTAGTTCCTAATAAAAGAGAGCCATTAGCAGGTTTGATGGGTCCAGTAGCAGTTTATAATTTTGTTGTAGCTGTGTTGTCGTTAAGAATTGCAGTGTTCTTTTTATTCTTTTAAAATTCTTCTTCATCACTTTCCTAGGAGTCTTCTTCTTCACTTTAAGCTTCTGTTGTATTATAATCACATGAAACAAAATATATATTCATAACTTATTAAATTCAAAAATAATTACTTTCATCATCTGATTTTTCTTTTTCATAAACCTTATTCTCATCTACATTCACACCAGCTTTTGATTAGATTTTATATTTTTCCAAATCCTCTTAGACATAGTATTCGAATACATTTTTTATAAAAGGCTCCACATACCTATTCTCACCATAAAATATTTCTTGATCAATCAAGTAGCACTAGATAACTGATTTGCAAGTAATATCATAAGAGCCAAGAAATATCTTTTGAATTTTATTTATAAATGAAATAATTAATAAACTGTTGGAATACCTTTCTAAATAAATCAGTTAAAATAATATTTTTAATTTATGATTAAACTTAAATGAAACTTTAGTTTTGTAAGTAAATAGCTTATTCCATATATCAAGTTATTTAATATCTCATATTAAATATCGATTTTTAAATTACTAATTAATCTTTTAAATTGAAATATTCTAGTAGATAAAATATCACTTTAAAAATGAAAATAATTTCTTATTTTAAAATCAAATTTGTAAATTTATTAAAATAAATTAATGAAGAAATTTAATATTACAGAAGAAAAGAAGTATGAAAACATTCCTACTATCAATCCAGGGAAGAATTTGTTTTCGATTTCAGAGGTATTATAATTAGTCAAAGGTGTTGTATTGATAAAACTAAGAACAGCATATACAAATACGAAAGATGTGAAAGAAATCAGGAATTTAATGTTGCTTACTACGAATTCTTTTTATTTAAATATTTTCAAGATAGCTACCATTTTAAAAAAATACAAAATATTTACGTTGCATTCCATCCATGTCAGATATCTTTTCTTTATTTCTAAAAATCAAAAAGTATGCTATTTTGGAGGAAGGATAAAATTCCATGCTGGTAATAGCAACTTGGACTAGAGAACTTTTGGAGAAATAACGCAAGAATTTCTCATAAGAAAATAAACAACAGTTACAAGTAGCCTAAAAGTAACGAACAGAGTTCAAATATTAAGGTAAACTTCTCAAAGATCTTCTAAGAGCCATGATAAAGATTTTAGGAATAGTGATAACAGTACTTATCAATGAAAACATCACTACAGTACCAAAGTGATATCTAAAAATATTTTTGAAAATAACCCATTTAGGAATCTAATTTGTAATTATTTAAAAAAGCACATGGATTTTAATTTATTTCATAAATTTTGTTTTAAAGACTAATAAATTACTTGCACTGTGTCTTTTCTTTTGGTGAAAAACCAAAGAGTTATGCTATAGCTGACAAACAAATCTCTAAATCCTAACAAAAACAACATCCAGATGATAAATATGAAAAAATCATAAAACCCTATGAAGTATGCAAAGCCACTAAACTCCATAACTTTCAATTTCCCACCACTGATTGCTATTTATAGTTTTGATTTAAATTTTCATAACCAACACTCAAAATTATATTAATTAATTGATTATTACCTCCAGAATTAGAATTTACAACAACGACATCTGCTACAGAAAGCCCAAAAGGAACATTAATTAATGTTAAAGCAGCTATAAAGATAGCAATTAAAAGAACATAAAAAGGAATCCACTTAATTTGCTGCATGATTTAGACAACCTAAGATGCTAATTTTAGGAATCCTACAATTTTTACTATTCTTTTTGATAAAATCATTAAAAGTATCACATACAAACCTGCCAATACAATAACACTAATTGCAGCACTCTATAAATATAAAACTAACTATGAAATTTATATCTAAAAAAAAATCGAATTACTCTGAACGAATAACCTCTTGAGCCCACACAGTTATTTTCATCTCTTAAGGTGAAGCAATTTTTTTGTAGCTCCTATAATTTATTGTTCATAAATTATTTTTAAAATATGTTAAAATAAAACAAATATTAAAAAATATACTAGAACATATTCTCTGTAAAACAAGAACGCTAAGCCACCGCAGCACATCAAAATGAGTAAAAATGTTAAGCTCACAAAGCAAGAAACCGTACTTTGATTTTTTAAAAAATACAAAAACAAAAATGATAAGACGACTGTAAGCACTGCTCCACATAACATAATATCTACTCCCTAAATTATATGAGAAAATACATTTTTCTTATATAAGTTTGACATAAAGAGCATATGATAGTTAAATTATTTACCAGCATTATATCAGATGCATATCTTTTTACAGATAGATCAAAGCTTTCTAAGTAAGTGTTTACTACAGCTCCGTTTATGGGCTCATTAGGAACACAATATTTACTCCTTATTGAAGACTGCATTTATGTATAGCAAAATTTAGTATAAATTGAATCATATGTTTTTCCTGATGTATCATATAAGCAAATAAGTGGACCCTAATTGATAGCAAATACAAATATTTATGTTTTAATGATCAGAAAAGTATATTTATTTACTGAAGTAGTTGGACATGAAGAAACACACATAGCTACTCTTATATCCTAAACTGGGTTTAAATAATACAGATAAGGTTGTTTAACGTACTTTCCGTTTCCACATAATTCTGTCCTAAAATCGTAGCCGTTACCAAGACGAGCAGGTCTGCCATCACTTAAAACTATAATATGTAAATAAATAAATAAGTAAGTAAGAAAATTGTTTTACTTAACACATTTTATTTATAAAATTTTACCATAAATAGAAGCAAAAATAAAGAAACCATTCAAAACTATCCATAAATAAATACAGTATTTATTTGTTAAAACTCTATCACCTAAATTTATTATTTAAAGTTTATTTTATAGCCTAAACTTTTAAAAATAGACAGAATTATAATCAATTACTTGTAGGCCCTTTGAATTTTGTAATTGGCTTGAAAAATTCATCCTCTTAGTCTTATGCTTCATACTTTTCTAATATTGAAAGTTAATCTGCGTTAGTGAATTGCTGCATCCTCTTCTTCATTAATTCTTATTCTTTCCTTTTTTGCTCCTCTATTTTACGCTGTTCTTCCTTCCACCATTCTTTCTCCATCAAATATCTTTTCACAAAAACCTCTTTCTTCTTTTTACGCAACTCTTTTTATTTCTCTACATCATTTTCATCAATATGATCTTCCTGATTATAATGATCATCATCTTCAATATCTTCAACATGAACATCATTTTATTATGTGTTATTTTCAACTTAACCAAAAAGGTCGTCATTATTGTCAGCCATCTTATGAATATATATTTCAAATTCTAATCACTTTTAATAATATTTATTCTATCGTCTGTCAATTTTTATTAATAAAAATTTAAAATAATGTTGAAATATCCTAAAATTGAAATAGCTCTCTCTTCTACTAAAAGATTTATGCAAATTTCTATGTAATTAAATTTTACTTGATTTGCAAAATCTATTAATTAACTATTGATTGGAAATCTATATATTATTTTTTAATACAGCTTATTTATTAATAAATACAATATGTGAATATACTAAAGTATACATTACTAACTACATACAATATAATGCAAGTCCATGCTCTCTCTTTTCTAATCAGTATACTTTTTAGAGATTATAAATAAAAAACTAATCATTAATTTTTAGGCGTGAATTTCTATAAAATTTTTAACTTGTCATCTATAAAAATCATTACTCTGAAGATTAATTAAATATTCACTTTCCCTTCGAATATAAGTCTATAAAAAATTTGTTAAAACATTTCTAAAAAGTTATTATATTTAATTTATTAGAATTTTAATAATTAAAAACAATCAGACAGAAAAAAAAGAATCTCTTTGAACTTATTTATAATTTGCTAAACACAAAAGTCAAAAAGTTCATATATTTTTTCTCAAAATATATAGATCTTTTAAAAATACTAATTTAAATTGAATAAATTTAATATAAATTATCAAATATTTACACCCTTAATATGAATTAAATTTTAAATATTATTCATGATAAATCTTATTTCTCCAAACTAAATAAAAAAAATTATTTTTTAAATAAACAAACATTATGTGATATATTTAGATAAAAATCATTAAGTTTGCCTTAAAATTTTAATAAAAATTTTTATTTTCTTAAATAAAAAGTATCAATTTTAAATAAACATTTTTAATTTTTAAATTAATGAAAACTATTTAATAAAAACAAAAAAATTTTGTTTTATTTTAAGTTTTGGTTTTTAATAATACTAAAAATATGTTTAAAAATAATCTTTAAACTCTCAGTATAACCTTCAAAAGTGAGCTTAGTAAATTTAAATTAGAATAACTGCCTTACTTGTAAAAATTACAATTTGGTTATGAGAACATTAATTTAGCTGTCATAAAAATGATAAAATAAAGCTTGAATGATCAACAAATTTTAAATAAAAAACATGAATTTTTAGAATAATATATATATATATATAATTTTTATTTGCAGATTTATTTTAAAGTAATAAAAATATGATCTATTATTTGTAAATATTTAGAATTACAAATTAATATAAATTTAAATGTTCGTTTACACATTATAGAAGTTTATTGATTTAAGTTTAATTAAGCAAAATTACTATTTAATTTATTAAGTATGATCACAATGATTCCTAAGTAGGTATTAATTAATAACATTCTCATTTTCAATTGATGGTTAAAATATTGTAGTCTCCACCAGCACCTTTTCCTGCATTATTTTACTTTCTTGAAACCTTATTTGAAAATTAAGTTGTTAATTTATTTATTAATACTTATTTATTTAAAATGAATTTATTACTTGTAATTTAAGGGTTAGGAATTTTTTAAGGTCTGCAAACATTTATTATTGTCTGATGCTAGGCTCGTGGTTTTCCTTGACTAATTCTCTTTATTTTCTGAGATCAATAATTTATTCTTCTAATCTTCTAGCCTAAAATAAGATTAAAAACATTAAATTTTATTTTTAAAAATTAATAACTTAATTACTTCTCCATTGAAAAGCTCAACATAACTTTTATATTAACTACTGAGTTACTTTTCTCCTTTTTGGTATTATTCTTCCTCGTTGAGTCTATTGAGCTTCAAGTCTAAAATTTATTAACTATATTTAAGGGAAGTTATTTTAGTATCATCTTTATATACTTCTTCCTTCAATTTCTTTACTTCTTATTCCAGTTAATTTATTTCAGACTCGCTCTTAAGAATAACTCTGTCATATTCAGCCTTTTTAGTTTTCCAAACTTATTCGACTTCCTTTTGATAAGTTTTAAAATTCATAATTAAAGCATGCAATAAAATAAATATTCTTACTTCCATCTTTTTTTGCATTTCTTTTTATTCTTCAGCCTATTGTTTGAGATAAACTTATTTCTCTTTCTTCATTTAATTATATTTAACAGTGAGTTGAGAGAATTCCTCAAGTTTTTTTTCTTTCTATTAGTTCATATCGTTATTAATTTCTGTTAAATTTTCACCTTGCCTGGCAATATTTGAAAAACCTTCAATATTTTTTTCCTTTTCGAGCTTTTTAAGCATCTAATCATAATCTGCTTTGTTTTTCTTTAAAACTTCTTCAGTACGTGAGAGCAAAATTTTTTCTTATTCTAAGTTAGACAATTACTTTCTCATTTCTTTACATTTAGCAGCCTTTTCTGCAACAGTTTTAACATAAGCATTCATATCACTAATACCACCAATACCTGCACCTGTTCCAATTTAAATAAACACATTAATTAATTAATAATTAATTTATTTAAAGAGTTGATTTTCATTTATTTTCTTCTAAATTATTACCTCTTTCTTTATTTAATTTTTCAGTTAAGGCTTAAACCTTCTTTTCAAGAGCTGTTTACTCTTCCTCTGTTCTTTTGAGTTCTTCGATAGCTTTCTCTTTCTTACGAGCTACTTGTTATGCAGATTATCTGTAAATGAGAAGCTTGGAGTCATCCTATGGTGGCTTCTTGGCAAGCTTCTCTTCAAGAATAGTGACAGCTAATTTAAATTATAAATATAGATTATTATTGAATTTATTTAAAAGATTACTTAATTTGTTTAATTAATTATTTTACAAATCAAATTTTCAAAAATCTTTTAATAAGTATCCAAAAAATTTAATTATAAATTGGTGGTTTCTTTTTTATGACATGAATAATTTATGAAATAATTTTAAATAAATAATAACCTCTTCTAAGCACAACAAGTTAGTTGTCCAAGTTTGACAACTCACCTTAGGTCATAGGAGGTTCCATAAGAAGCTTTTCAGTAGCTTCAAGTTTTTTTTTCTTTTCATTGATTTCGATTGCAAGTCTCATTGTGGAGAGTTCTCTGTTCTTTTTAACTTCATTTCTCATAGATTAAAGCATTTGTTCAGGAGTGTTAGAAGGATCCATACTCTTTTAAGCATCTAATAAACGTTGCTAAGCTGTTAACAATTGCTAATCAGTATATTCTAACTATGATTTTTATTGATAAATCTTGTCATCTAAACGAGCTTCTTCTTCTTATTCTTTTCTAAGCAAATTAGTCTCTTCCAAAAGAGCTTAGAATTCAGGATTCATTGTATTTTTAGATTTAGAAATATTGATTTTGCTAATCAATTGTTCTCTTTCACCTTCTAAACTTGCTAAAACCTTTTTCAACTCAGCAGGATTCTATCATTTTTATTTAAAAATAATGTTAATTAACATATAAAACTTAATGCTTGAAATATAAATTTTTTAATCTGTTTACTTAGGATTCACGTGAAGCAGCTTGGTAATCTTAGTGGTGGACTTGGAATTCAGCTTATAAATCTTTATATTTGTCATTAAAAGTTTTCATTTCCTCATCGAAAGGAATATCTTCAGGAAGGGTGAAGGGTACCAAGTACTTAGCTAAATAAGCTCTTTGTTAATGTTCTTCAAGTCTGGACAATAAATAGTATAAAATAGGGTTAACAACTCTCTTTTCTCCTTGCAATAATTGGGTTTAATATGGCCTTTTATTTTCAAAAATATATTATTATTAAGCTAATTCGAAAGTTATAAAGAATCATGTTATTTTAAAATTATGAATTATCCTATTTGTTTATTATAGTAATTAAATAAGATTTATCGATTTATCTGTTTGAGGCTAATTTACGTTTATTTCATTAAATTTCATAAAATATCTTACACGTCGTTAGGAGGAGGAGGAATGGGATAACCTAAAATATTTAAGAAATTGCAAGTATCAGAGCCTATTTATTCGGGCATTTTCTATCTTATATTTTCGAAGGTACTCTTGTCTAAATAGAGTAAAACTTTGTATAAAACATCAAGGAGATCCATGCTAAATAATACATAAATAAATGTAAATGAATATTTTCAACAACTAAAATAATTTAATCTAATAAATATCTAAATCCTATTTCATTTTTAAAGCAAATTACTTGCTCAATTCATCGAAGGTGACGAGTTTGTAGTCATAATTAAAGGGCTTATCATTCAAGCATTTAACAATAAGTTTGAGCTCTTCATTACCTATAATTGTCTTGATGGGCAAAGGTTGCTATTACTGCTATTGCTAATTCTAACCAGGACCACCCTAATACTGGTTATACTATTGGTATTACTGCTATTACTGATTTCCGTAGCTATTATAACTCATTTACTGAATGTAAAGTGTTTTCTGCTATGTTAGCAATTATGCTTTTCTTTTTTATAAATATTATTCAATTAATATGATTTTTGATTTTCTCTGTTATCTTTTTTATAAATAACTTATTAATAATCAAGAAAAAAATAAATAATTCAAAAACAAAACATCTTTTTATTTTTAATAGTTTGGATTTTAAAAATTTTCAAAAAATTAAAGTAAAATAAATACAAAATATCTGCAAATACAATTCATTCATTCAATCAAAAATTAATAAATTGATTCATTCATTCTTGAGCATATTCAATCCATTAGGAATTTAATTTTAAAAATAATTTATTAAGAATGAAAAATTAGTTTCAAAATAAAATGATATCTTATAAAAGCCTTAAAATAAAAAATACATTTACAATTTAAAAAACAATTTTTCTTAATATTATTTCATTTTTTATATCAAAGTTAGCTGCTTAATAATTGAATAACTCTTTAAATAAATATATAAAGTGCTTTTACTAATTAAAACTGACATAATTGATTAGCTCCTTTTTTCTATATTTTTGAGTTTCTTGAAATTTTAAAATAAATATATTGACAAAAATAATATTTTTATTAACATTATTTTAAAGTAAAAATTCATTTAAATTTATAAAATCAATTTTGCTTTATTTTTTTTCATTTATTAAATTAATGCTAAACGAGTGAATCTATGTATAAATAAATTGATGTTTAATTTTTCTTATTAGAACTGACTTTTTTTTCTTTTCTATATTTTGGTATCTAGCAAAAAAATAAATAAATAAAAATAAATATTCTTTATAATTTATTTAATATATATTTTAATTAACAATTATTTATTTTAGTATGTATGTAAATATATTTATTTCATTTTTTTTTCTATCCTTTTGTAGATTTTTTACCTGAAGCCGAATCAGCCTTTTTAGTTTTCTTGCTAGATAGTCCTCCGTATTTTTCAGCCAAGGAATCTAAAAAGCTTAAAGCATCGCCCTTTTTAGCTAATATTTATTAAGCTAAATCTTTTAATCCATTTTATTACTCTTCAAATCCTTCCTCTTCATCTTCTTCCAACAAAATAATTTTACTTTTTGTTTTAGCAAAAGCTTTTGTCTTTTTTAACTTATTGGCTTTGAACAGTTCTTCATATTTTTGAAGGAATCTATCAACATCTTCATTTCTGCTTAAGGGAATACACTCAAGAATAGTAGTGAGATCACCATCATTTCTTTTATAAAATTAAAAAATATTTTTAAATTAATAAAAAAATGTCTAGTAGAAATTACTCATTATAAAAATTTATCAAGTCTTCTTCCTCCATGTCAGAGCCTCTATACTTTTTTTCAAATTCAACAATATCCTCTTTTTCTATTTTTTTGTAAATTTGTCTATAAAAATTATAAGCTGCTTCGAATGCATGCTAATTAAAGTCATCGCCATATGATCCTAATTTTAATAAAAAATATTTAGCAAGCTATCAAATACAATTTAGTTAATTAATTAATAATTTCTATTTGCATAATTTTTCTTTTATTACCTGTTTCATCATAAACTTTCTTCTTTTCAGGATCGCTCAAAATATTATATGCTTCAACTATCTTTTAGAATTTCTCTTTAGCTTGAGGGTCATCTTTATTCTTATCAGGATGGATCTTAAGAGCTAACTTTTTATAAGCTTTTTTCTTAATTTATAAAATTATTTATTATTATTAAAAACCATCTTAGCTAACTAAAATTACAATTTATTCAATAGTGGCATCCTTTTCTACATCTAATAAATCATATAATGTTATTTTCTTTTCAGTATTTTCTGATCCATTGTTTTTGTCTTATTCTTTTTCATCTTCTCCCTCTTCATCGTCGTAGTCATCATCATCATTATTATTTTCTTGTAATTCATCATCAAGATAATCTTCTACTTCTTCTTCCTCTTCATCTTCAAGGTCCTTTTTTTACTTTTTTGTTGCTTTAGACTGCTTCTTTTCAGTAGACTTTTGCTGCTTTGATTGGTCCTTGCTACTATTTTTGGATAGTCTGCCCATGATATGATAAGTATGTTCTACAAATTCAAAATTTCTTTAATAGTTGCAAAGATATTATAATTATATTTTAACTAAAAAATTATTGGTATTTTTATTTTCTTTATGTTTTAAGTGTATGTAGCAGATCTATATATAATAGCAAACCAAACCGCTACTTTTTGATAAGATATTAATTTTCAAATAATTAATTAAAAAAAAACCCCTCCTATGTTAGTATTTTACAAATAAAACAATATAAAAGCCCTCCATAGCGAAATTAAGTGCATCAAATATGTTTTATAATAAAAAGTTAGTATAAACACTCGTTATTGGAATTTAATAAAAACAAAAGCAAACAAACATACACACACCACACATTTTTTATATTTCAAAAAACATTTACTTTGTCTTTTCTGTCTTAATTCAAAAATAATTACTTAATTTCTTTTCTTTTTTAATAATTTAGCATATATAATTTAACTCCATTTTTCTTCTCCCAGTCCTTCTCAAATTCTTTAATTTGTTGATCTTACTTTTATTCGTCTATTGATTTACTTCTCTAGGCACTTACAACTTCAGATTTTCTTTTATGTGAGATGGCTAATACGCTGTTATCTAAAATAATACTCTTCCTAGCTTTGCTTATATTCAAAGACTAATGTCTTTTATACTAAGAAAGCTGATTTTTATCTTCAGAAATTTATAATTTGTTCTTATTAGTTCTAGTTCTTTATGATTTTTGAAATATATCTTCATTTTTTTATTAAAGCTATAAACAAATTGGACTAGGGTCATCTCTTGAGTGACTGGATAAAATAGGAGTAGAGCCCTTTTTACTTTGCTTTATTTCAGCGTTTACTATACTTTTATGTGGAGTGATTAATAATTAATTATTTATTTAAGTATCTATTTAGTTGAATATATTAGTTATGTAAGAGTCACTACTATCAGATTATTTTGTTGCTTGATCTACTTCTTCTATCATCTTATTTTATCTATTAGGGTTTTTTTAGCTTAGCGTCTCTTAGACTAACTACAACGTGCTTTTATTTTAAAAAAGAGAGTCATTAATTTATGTATTCACTAAGTTGCAGCTTAAGTTATTATTCTAATTATTATTTTAAGTTAATTCTACCTTATTGTCCATTAACTAGATTCCAGATTTTGTGCTTGCCTTACTAGAAGGACATTCTTCCATTACAGATGAATTAATATCTTTTTATTTCTAACCTTTACAACTATATCTTTTGTCTTACTAAAGTACTCCTTCTTAAATAGTATCGGCATCCTACTTTTCATTGATAACTTCTAGCTTTTAATCCAAAAACCCATTTTTTTTAGTTTCTTGAGTGTTCTCTTACTAAGTGCTATCATTAGATCTTTACTCAAATTCTACTATCATCTTTTATCCTTGGTTTTTTTTTTGTTTTTAATTCAAATGAGGCTGTTCAGTTTTCACTTGCTTTAAAGATTTTATAGCTACAGGAATTTCTTAAAAAGACTTAATATCTTTGCTATTTGATTTCGATCGGGTTACTCTCTTAACTTAGCTACTGCTTTATGAACTAATTCTATTTATCCTCTCAGGTATACTTTTGATTTAATTAGAGACAATTTATTTATCATCCTTCGAATTTCTTCTCACTTTTTATTAATCCTTAATGCTTTCCTAAAACTTTTCTACAGCAGTAAAGTTTTTAGTTTACCTTTTAATCTATTTAGATTGCTTTTTTTGAGGTAATTATTAAGATTATATGATCTCAATTTTTTGCTGATACTCATCAGTACTAATTTATTTTCTCTTTTTAGTCTTAGGTAATTAATCACCCTTAGATCTTGTTAAAGGAAATACCTTATTATCTAATTAATCTTTATTATTTTTCTTTCCCCTTGACTTTTAACTCTTATTTTAATAATGATCATCATGATAAACTAGGAACCACTAGTCAAGCTCATTTTTCTCATTTATTTTTGCCTCCAGAGGATTATAATAGTTCATGTCTTTATTAGGTAGAAATTCAGAGTATGTAGGAGCATCAAAAACAAAATCAAAATTTTATTGAGTGTCTTTCTTATCCATTTATGTAAATTTTAAGTTCAATTAATTGACTTAAAAATGATATAATTAATGATATTTTAATTTTTGATTTCTAATTTTTTGAAATTAAATTAAAAATTTGCGCGTTTGTACAACACTCTGTCAGATTAATATAATAATTACTACAATAACAGCTTTTACAGCTAAGAATCAGCTTAATAGATTAGCAAGCTACAATTGACAACAAATTAAACATAGTTTATAAAATATTGGCTTATTTTTAGTAGAAATCTGTATTTATCAAAAAAAGTTAAATAAATCTTTTTAAAAAATATTTAATTTACAACCATTTTATGAATTAGATAAATGATTTAATAATAAAATCAACTAGTTTCTCAATTTTATTGATAGCCCATTTTTTATTTTGAGTGAGTTAATTTAAAATAATTAAAATATTAATTATGAAAAATGATTTTTTAATAAATTATAATATTTTTTAAAACAATTTAAAAATATCTATGAATGAATAAAAAATAAACTAAATTTCGTTTTTAGACTTTAAAATAACTCATTTAATAAAAAAATGGAAATCAAATAAAACATTAAGTTAATAGTGTGTACTTTATATAATATCTAAATCAATTGAAATTAATTATATGGATAAGAAATTAATTTTATAATTTGAAATTGAATTTTAAAAAATCTTATAAACGAAATTAAAAAACAGAATTGAATTAATTTATTTTTATAAAAATTATTAAATATTTACATAAATTATTTGATACAACTTTTAAATAAAGAATACCTTTAAAAGTCAAGATAATTTTTTTATATCAAAAAATAATTAATAAATATGCTCAAAAAAAAGATATTTTTTAATGGATTTAATTAAAAATAAAATAGAAATATTAACTTAAGAATGATTTCGAACAAGTAATTATGCTTTAAAAAATAATAAGTTAGTATGAGTGGAATATAAAATATGTAAATAGATAAATAAATATAAATTTTATTATAAAATATTTGATTAATAAATTGTTTGTTGTGGTTTGTTAAAGACTATTAATAATTTAGGGTTTTTAAATATATTTTAGTGGATGGATTGTATTTATTGTGGTGTTTTAAAATAAATAGGTAATTAATTTTCTTTAGATAAATTGAGATATAAGTGTAGTAAGCTGCTTGCCATATTAAATAATTTTTCTATTTTACTGGCCTGTTTTTAAAAATTGAGCAGTTGATTTTAATCTAGATAATTTTAACTAAATAAAATTGATCAATTAAAATAGCCACACTGTACAGAAAAATAAGATTATTAATTCTTATTGAGTTAAAAGCTAACAGAGTTCTTCTATTTTAACTTTACGTTGAGGGAAAATTTAATATTTTTAAATTATTTTTTGGTTTATTTTTGTGCCATGTTTTAAGCTAAAAAATATTTATACTAAAGTTTTTTTGATTGGTTTTGCTTTTGTTATCAAAATATTTACTTTATTTAGCTAAAACTTACTTATTTTTTAGATTATCTTATATAGGGAGAGGCTGTTTACTTTTAGGAGGAACATTTTAAAATACTCTTGAAATTAGGATGAGAAATTTAACTTTTCATGCTTTGGTCATTTTAAAATTGATTTGACTAAGATGATTAATTGCCAGACTTAGGAGAATCTTCTTTTTCGTTCTCAGAACTGTATATAAACTGTATTGATGATTGGGTGCGCTAATGACTTAGAGATTTAATGCTAGAAAAGCTTATTTAAGATTTATCCTATGTTATTTAATTAATTGACTATGGCAATTATTTATTTTAAGAATATGATTCAGCTTTGTCTCTCATAGCAGTTTGCATGTCAGAAAAATTTACTTGCTGCTTATTCCTTAGAATGTAGTCACTTGCCGATAATGGCTGAGGCTGTTAAACCTAATTGCCTTAATTTAAATTATCACTTTACTAGCTAACTAATTAATCAGAATTATTTGGTTAAATATAAAGCACGCTTCTGACAAGCTTTCTTTTTTTATTTGAAGAATGCTATGTTATTGCGGGAGTTTAATTTGTTTCTGCAGTTTAGGTTTCAGAGGTGCTGTTGTTATCGTTCTGAGTACTTTAGTGATTAGCAAGATTAGCATCACAAACTTTTATTATTCTCCTCCTCCTCTTCGGCTGATTTTCATTTTGTTATGCTTATTACTAAGATTTCTTTTGCAATTCTGGGCTATTGCATTCGCTGATGGATATGTAATTACTATTTTATTTTTTATAGGAGTTTATTATTCTGTTTGTGTTGTTATCGATTTTGTTTAGAATCCATTTATTCTGGCTTTCGACAGGATCATTTTTATATTGTGAAAATATGTTAGTTTATTTTTAGGAACTTTTACAGGAATTATTAAATGTGCCATTTAAAAAGCTTGGTAATACCATAAACTTATTTTTTAGAGAAACTAAGCTTGTATTCATTGGATTTATTTCTTCAGCCTAAGTATTTTTAGTATTTTCGTGCTGATTGAGTTTTGGAAGCATAAAAAAGCAAGATTTTCAAGTTAATAAGATTTGCGTTTTAAATTTTATTATTTTTTTAAATCTTATAAAGAAATTTATTTATCACAAAATTTTAAGGCTTATTTTTTTCTTTTTTAAGCAATAGAAGTAAACAGTAAGAAAATAAGAAGAAGAAGAAAAAAATCTAATACTTATTTATCCCAAAAGTCTATCTTACAAAATTAATCCGAAAAATCAGTAATATTTTTATTAGTTTATGGTAATCTATCAATAATTAATTGATAATCTAAATTCATTTAGAGTTGAATTAAAACAAGATTATTTATTTACATTATTTTTAATTAATTGTTAATTATGTCATTAAAACCCAGGAAAAAAAAAATAGTAATAGTCACATTACTGAATCGTAACTCAAGCTATTTATTACTAAAAAATTTGATTTTAATTTATTCTAAGTTAAATATTAGTTTTATAATTATATCAATAATAATTTTTTGTTTTTCTACTGCTATTCAAAGCTTTTATCATTAAAAAAGTAAACTAAAAAACATTTTTTATTAAAGCTTTTGTTACTTTATTTAAACAAATGTAAAAAACGAATACTACTCTTAACGGAAAGTAATATTTCTAGTAGAAAAATTGATGTAATAGCTGACTAACTTACTGCTCCTGATTTGAAAAAAAGCATATTGTTATTAACTTAATTTTAAATAAATATTACCTGAGCACGCTTTCAATTACTGATTTTCTATAATTTTAACTCTAAAAATATTAAATGGAGAGTAAAAATATTATTTTTTGAATAATATTATAGTTCTCAAAATAAATCTTTGTATTATTTCACTTATTACAATTAGTTTACAAAAATGAATGGTGATCTTTTAAATATCTATTTATTATTTTACTGTTTAAGATTTATTGAATGATAGAAACATATTTGTATTAAGACTTTCAAATGATGGTAAAAAGAATAGATTTTTACTGATAAAGACTATGAATATTATTTTAAAGTATTAATAATACTTTTTTTTTTACAAATAATGAAAAGTTATAAACTATTTCTATTGTATTTTTATAACCCCAAAAATCCTGCGAAATAATAAGTTGATTTTATATCTATTTAAATATTTATATATTTTTTCAAATTTCATATAATTGTATATTTAATAATAAAATTTTTTAATTATATGTTAGTTATAAAGTAGAAAAAAACTTTAAAGACATAATGAATAATGTATTTTTACAAATATTCATATGTTGATAAATACATTTTGTAAAAGTAGTTTCATTTATAATTTAATTTATTTAAACTGCATGTAAAAATATAATTTTCTTTGATAAAGAAAATATCAATTTATTTTCATCTAATTTATGATAATTTTCTTTTATTTCAGGTCAATATGCAATCCCTCAATCCTAATACTCATAATTAATTTTTTTCTGTCTAAGGAAATTTATATTTATTTTTTGAATATATTTATAAGAACTCTACCAAAAAATGAATGATTTGGAAGGAACGTAGTAGTAAGTATATTTTTGCATATTTTAAAATGTCTAAAATAAATATCAGAAATTAAAATAAATATTTTAGAATAGATATAAATATACTTGATACATTTTTATAGTCAAATAAATAGTTGAGATGACCTTACAAATATTAAATGATATCCATCGTTTATTGAAATAATAATTATATTATTTGATTGAAATAACTAAAATTTTTAATAAAGAATATCTCAAAATATTTATATTAAAAAGCTTTTAGTTTCATCAAAATATAATTTGCTTCGGAATTCTTTTATATTTTACAAATTTTATTGAAAATTAGTTAGTAATTTTAAAATATTTGTTTTATCAATCAAAGACTATCAATTAAATATAAATGAAAGATTAAATAACTTAAATTTTAAAAAATTTTTAATTTATCAATCACAAAACAACAAAATGTTTTTTAGGAGACAGTAATGAATTAAATATCAATCTTAAATATTTAAAAATATCATGATAATGATAGGTCTTAAATAATTTTCTTTATTTAGTTACTTAAAATAGTTTGCCTTAAAATATAAAAAGTTTTTCCTTGAAAAATAGTCTAGCTTACTTTTCTTTAATTGGCTGATCAAGCAATTTAAACAAATGTTTTTATATAATTAAAACAAGTACTATAACTAAATTCAGTGAATTTTGTATAGTTACATAATTAAATAACTGTGGTTAACAGTTAACTATTATTAGATAGATTCTCTAAGTTAAGAATAGTCAGGTCAGTCATATTAATGAGCTTCTAAATTATAACTCTCGAAATTGTTAATTAATAGTTTTGTAAATAATTATTACCTTAATACCTGAATTTTTTTTATATTTTCTCATCAAAGATAAGATATTTGCAACACTGAGGTTAATTTATTGATTATATTTATTATAAATAATACTGAGATTCTTTTTTTACTAGTTAAATCAATCATCAAAAAAACTTTTACTATACGATAATATATCTTCTTTATTTTTTTTTCTATTTATATCCAAAGAAGTTAAATGGAAGTGTTTAATAATTTAAAAAATATTTTTTTATCATACCCATTTGATTAGTTTCTGCTTAAAAATTAGCTTCTAAATATAAATAATTCAATAAATTTTTCTATTTTTGATTATAGTATTCACCACAATCTTTAAACATCTAAAATTAAAAGTTATTTTTACAATGACGAAGTATGATTTGACAAGATCGGAAAAAAGAGGATCGAAAGATTAAAATTCAATCTTTACAAAAAAAATAGAGCAAATAATTTGAAAATATAAATAGACAAAAATTCTGGGAAAAAACAAAAATATCAAAATTTCTTATGTAAACACAAAATGATGAAAATTTAGTAAATGCTATTTGCAAGCTTATATGCTTGTTTAATAAAAAAGTTGTAATTTATCTTGTGCAATTAATCAAAAAAAAAAGTTAATTTTATTCATATATACTTTTTGAGTTAGCTTAATGCTTAAACATTAAAAGAAATAGCAAAGTAAACTCATTTTGATTAGTTAGCTAATATATCAATGGCAGCAGTAAAAAAGGTCCTATAAAAAATAAATTGAATTTGTTGTAAAACTGCAAATATTAATTTTTTGCCAATAAATAATTTGTTTAATTTAAGTATTTCTTATTTGAGAAAAATGAAAACTTTATTTTGGTATGAATGAATAATAAATTTGAGAAAAACAATAATTTGATAAAATAAATACATTATATATAATTATATAACAATAATAGAATAAAAATGAATGATAAAAATATTTATTAATGTAAATTATAAATGAGAAAATTGAATAAAATGTAATTGGTTATTATTTTTAATTATTTTATTTTATATTAGAAATTAGCTTAATTAATTAATTTTTTTTGTTCAAAAATATTCTTTTACTTTACTAAAACTTACTCTTTTCTTTATTATTCTTGTTTAATTTACATCGAATTATTTTGATGAGGCGCTTTTAAGTATTCCTTTTAAGGAAGAGCGCTATTTCAACTTTTTTTTATCAGAGTACAAAAAATTGTAAAAACTTTAATAGCTTTCATCGCCATTCAATTATGATTCTTAGCTTCTATCACTGCTTTCAGAAGTTAACAGAGAATTATTATTTATTTTTTAAATTTGGTTTTCTTAAACAGGCTATAGCATAAGGGATTTGTCCATAGTTCTTTTTGTTTGATCTGAGGATTTAAATTGATTTTCTTCTTAGAATTATGGATTTAAGAAGGGAGAATCTTGAATATCTTTGTCGCTATCATTAGGTATGTATGAAATGGAGCATTAAGTTTACTTCGAACTATTAGATCTGTTACTAAATATACTACTTTATAATATTTATTTTACTGACGAAATTGATGTCAAAGAGCTGTTTTGGTTTTAAGACTTCTGATTATTACTGGCAGAAGTTGCAAAGCCTTAAAAACTACATTTTCTTAATCTTACTGAATGACTATTTACTGGTAATTATTAAGATGATTAAGGCTCTGACTATTTGTCCTAATTCATTAGTTAAAATGAATCTTGGTTGCTTGGACCATTGATGGAAATGTGAATAACTCTCTTCTTAATTGGTCTTGACTTATTCAATGATACAACATTATTTATTGGATTATTTTATTGTTAAAATAATTATTTATTATTTTAATTATTGATTTCCTGTGATTAGGGGTTGCTGTTAGATGTAATAGACTCTAAAGTATCTACAGAGTTTATAATTATTCTTTTTCTTCTGTGACTGTTATTTTTTACTCTTTAATCGCCTTCTGTATTTAAGTTTAATTAAGGTATGTCTTCAGTTGTATGCAATTTTTATTTAGCATCACATTTATACGAGTTTAAGATCTTGTTTGTATTATTATCAATTTAATTAAAGATCCATCTATTTTTGCTGTTGTAAAAAGAATCACTCAAATCTTTTGAAAAGATGTTTAAATTGTAGTTATTGTTGTTTTTGTAAAAAGAGTTGTTCGCATTAAAAATTGCAGGAGACATCAAAAGTTAGTTTTTTAAAGCAATCAAGTTAGGACTAACAGAAGGAGAATTTAAACTGATACAGCTTCTATTGCTGCCGATACTTAATTTTGGGAACATGTTATTTGTTGTTAGGTGTTATTTGGTTGTTTCCTTTTTGATTTTTTTTGCAAATCTTTTATATTATTAATTAATTTTATTTAAATTAATGCTTGGTTTATGAATAATGCCTATCGAAATTATCATAAAAAGTTTGCTTGATTGCTTGTTTTGGTTGTTTAAAATTAAAGACAAATAAGAGAAAAATAATTACGAATTTATAAAAATGTGTGCAGTATTAACAATTACAAAATTTCTGTAGTAATACGACGAGTAAATTTTTATTTAATTAAGTTTTTGCGAGAATAAATTAGATTATTAAAAATGTATCAACTGTATGCTCGCCGTATAATTATATAAATAAATAGAACGTACTGATAACAAAAAATCAAAAACCCAAAATAAATCCTACTTGATCTAAATCTAGTAAAAAATTTAAGCTTGATTAATTCATTATAATCAAAGCGTTACAGTTAGGTTTGTTTGGCAAAATACTAAATCTATTTCTTTAAGAGATATATTAATAAATTAAATGAACCAATATAAATAAATGGCATATTTTACTGGTTTGAAAAAGAGCAAATATTTATTTATTTGTCTATGTTTTTTTATTAAACTAAACAAAATATGATAAATTTTCAAGAATAGATGGATAAGCCATTTAAATGTCATTATTTCTTAATTTGAAATTTTAAATTTTAGATAAAGGAAATTGCAATCTATCCCCATCCAAAAATTTTAATTGCTTTTAGCTGATAACTAACTAATCATAAATCTAGAGAAGTTTCCAAATAGCCCTATTAACACCACAAAAAATTCAATCAATTATGATATTTACTCAGTTTATTGTACTAACAAATCAAGCATAAAAATCTCATCTTTTAGACAAATTTTTCTAGTCTTTTGACATGGCATTTTAAGTAAAATTTTTTTAATTTAATAACTAACTAACCACCCAGAATTGTTTTCTAATTACTACCAATTTATTTAATTTAACATTGCTGAAATCATCAAGAGCAGGCTGGTTTCTAAGCAATTTATAGCTAAGATTAAAACAACAATTTCTTTAAAAGTAATAGAAAATTTTTTATTTGTTTTAATGATATTCAAATAATTTGAAATTTAAAATGTTTTTTTTATTTTAATTTCAAGTATCATATTTATTGTTCAATTAATGGCTATGGTTTAAACACCAATTAAACCGATTTACTCTTTTTTTAAAAAAAGTTAATATACGTTTACATTTTGCTCCTAAGGAATGTGCACGCAACTAATATATTGAAATTATAAAATTAAATTAATTTATAAGGGTTATTCTTAAACTTCTACAAATTATCTACTAAATGCTTTTTTGCAATAAAGCTTAAATATTTTCTGTGGAAATCTTATTTAAGCGGTTTTAAAATTAATATACTTTAACTGATAATTATAAATCAAATTCAGTTTCTTTTTATTTTTATTAAAACTTTTAGAAATTATTTTTAAACATGGACTTTTACTTCCCTTATTCAGTCATACTGGTAAATTAAAAAATACATAAAAGCAAACCAAATATTCAAAGCATACGTAAGAAAGAATCAAATTCATCAAGTAATTTATAGAAAAGAATAAAATCTAAAATGGAATTAAAAGACCGGGTAAATATCACTATTAGCTTTTAGTTATATTTAGTATACGACCTAAAAAAATTTACCACAACAAAAAGTACTAGTTTTTATATTAATAAATAAATGTAAATCCATGATTAATAAAATAATGAGTAATTTTCAAATGAGTATTATGATATTACAACTTACATAAAGTAAGATTTTATCATTTATTTTTACTTAATTTTACACTTTTTTACTCTTCTTCATTTCTAGATATTGCCAATAAATATTATTCAAGCTAAAGAAAAAAAAAATTGTTTGAGTTATGGTTAAGCTTTTTAAATATAAAAAAAAGTTAGAAAATATTGTCTAAAAATGGTATTTTATTGATTTTTTATATTTAGAAAAAATTGATTTGGATTAAATAACATATTTTATCTAGGTTTTTACCATACAAGAAATTTTTTATATTATATTTACTTATTTATTTATTTCCATACAGAATTTTTATCTGCTCATGGTCTATTTTTACTTAATTTTTTTTTCTCAATAAATTGTAAATATTAAGATTATAATCAAACCAAAAATACATACTCACCCACACACACAAATTAAAGGATTTACGCATCATTTTTATTAATAAATAATTCAAAAAAAACTAAATAAAGTAATGTCATAAAATAGTTAAAGTCATTAGAATTTTAATATTTTTTACCAATTTAATGCAATTATAATGAGTGATTTATATATTATTATAATAGTAGTAAAAAAAATATTAATTATTGGCTTTATATTTAATGCTACAAATAGTAAATTAAAAATTTTATATCTTAAACATATCATTTAATTACTAAATGTATCAAATTTATTTGTAAATTAAAAAAAAATCAATAACTTTAAATAAAAATGCATATTTTTAAATATTCAAGATCAAATTATTAAATTGGTTTGTTGTAATACGTTCATTTGATTAATATTACAAAATAATATGAAATTATAAACCAACTTCAACTAAAAAATGGTTTTTTGATCAACAATTCATACAAGATAAATTCAATTTCAAAAATTTTTTAACAAAAAAAAAGTATTTAGTCATTATTTAAATAATACTTATGAATCAATTAAATGGCTTCATTTAAAAATAATCTATTAACATAATTATTATTTCATTTTTTCTCTCGAACTATTCAAGGAATTAAATTATAAAATATATGATAGATAGAGCTTTATTAAACAAGTTTTATTACATTAAGTTAACTATTACATTACATGTTGAATAGCTTATGTAAAATAACAAAAATGATAAATATATTTTTAAACTAATAGAGATACTATATGTAATTAATTTAAAATTAATGTACTTTTTGCATTTTAAATTGCTTACCATTTCCTATTTATTTTACAATCTATCTACCTAAGTTTTTTTATTAATTTTAAATTAAAAGAAAATAGGTTTATTATGAATTTAAAGAGGTTAGCGAAAAAATCGATCACATCTCAGAAGATCCTTACGTTTCAATTATTTATGAGCTTCTATAAACTTAGTCATTTTAATTTTCTTATTATTTATTGATTTTGTATGGATTTTAGTCATTCCATAAAATAATGGCTTCTCTTATTTTTTTAGCTTTTATTTTTAAATCATTAAGCTTCTCAGTGAACTAAATAGGGAAATTAGCTTCTTCATTAAGCTCTTTCATCTGTAATTTTTCTATGCTTTGCCATTGCTTCTACTCTTCTTGTTGATACTTATTATTTTCTTCTGTTTATTTTAATTTATAATTTACAGATTTCACTTTAAAAAACTAAAATAATTAAAAAAATAAATACTGATTTTAGGGAAAACAATTTTGACTTCTTACTAAGGAGTAAAGGATTCAATAAATTTCTAGATTTCTTTTTGCTTTTACATCTAAAAATATTAATATATTTTTCTCTTTTCAATATTTTCTTATCTCTTTTTTTCTTTAAGCTTTTCTTACTCTGCCATATCATTTCTGTCTTGCAATATTATATTTGGAGTTTTTTTTAAAGTAAATTTTTCTTTGTTCCAGATGTTGTAATGTCCGATTCCAGGCTAAGAGGCTATTCTTTTCTTTAATTAATTAATTAATTAATAATATTCTACTTTTGCTTATTTAAATTTGTATTACAGTGTTTATTAAAGCTTTATGAGGACTTTAACTTTGATGATGGTGATGGTGCGATTAGTCGTATTTAGGAGGAGATAATATAATAGATTTATCATTAGCTCCTCTACTTGATAGATATCCCTTAGGTGTTAAAATCTATCGTTCCACCTATCCACTTCCTCTATTTAAAAGTTTAAATTAGTTAAATAATGTTGTATTGAAAAAATCTATTATGTAATTTTAAATAAAAATATAATTTTATTACATTTTTAATTCATTAATTGATGAAAGAGAAATATTGCTCCTACTTGCTGGTGTCATTCGCTTTTTAACTTAAATATTGAAATGACTGTCTTTGTCAAACTAATAATTTTGTTTATTTTAATTATTCATATTTTAGCTTGTAATGTCTTTCATCAAACTGTCTCCTAGCTTCTAGCCAACTAAATTTACTTTCTTTTTATTCCTCTTAATGATATCTTATTCTACAGCCAGTTTAACCTACTGGAGTATATCATTCGAATGTTACTTTAATTAATTGAAATTATAAATATACCTATCAAAATAGATTAATATTATTAATAGATAAGCAAATAAATTATTTTTCCAATTATCTATCTAAAATTTTTATCATTTTTCCTCTAAAATTATATTAATAGAATTACAAATTGCTAAAATGATTTGTGACTTCCTAGAATGTGTTTATGCGGTTATCTACTTGTTAAACTGCCTTAAAAATTGAGTTCTAACTCTGAATTTATTGAAGATACTGGAACTGATTTAGGTAATAATCTACCTAAAGCGTCTCTTTCTTTGGTAAAAGGTAAGAATTCTTTTTGTTATTAGGTTGCTTTGCTAGAATTATTAGCTTTGCTCAATTGATCGGATATTATCTGCTCATTATTAAAACCATTTTTATGTTTATAATACTTAATAGAAAATAATATCAATTAATAAATTACGTTTTATATTGAATTCGATGATTCTCTTGGCGTCAAAATATTTCTATCTTGCAAAAACATTTTTATGTCTAGCAAGCTCTATTTATTTGAATATATTTTAGGAGGCTTTTCATCAGAGCTTTCAGTTTTCAAATTAGTTATAGAAGGAAGCTTAAACATAGTAAAAAGTTATTATACTTATTTCCTTAAAGTTTTAGCAATTGATAATAAAGATATATTTATATATTTACTACGATTTTCAATTCAAAATTCTTATTAGAAAAACAAATGAGAAAGCCAATCAATTAGTTATTTATTCTTGTAAAATTATTAAGATGATTGATGGTTGCAAATTACTGAGAGGCACTATGATATTTTAGTCAAGCCAAGCAAATATATATCCAATTTAGTTAATTTTGGTTTGAATCAATTATTGCCATTTATTTAAAGTTTATTTCTGACATTTTAATTAATCAGTTGAATAAAAAACATTTATTTATTATTTAAACTAATTATTTTAAATTAATTTTACATTTTACATTTTAGTTCAAGATTTGTACTGAATCAATGTTAATATATAAAAATACATATTTTAACCCAATCTAATTCAATAAAAGATTTTTAACAGATAAAAGAAATTTTTATTTTGATTTTTCTTAAAAAAATAAGCTTGAATAGAAAAGAATAAAATTATATTTAATTATGTTTTTTAAAATAAGAATTTTAATATATAAATATTTAATAGCAAAAGTTGTTAATTAAAAAATATCTTTTATATGTTTATTATTATAGACTTAATTAATTGATGAATAAATGAGCAATTCATTTGCAAAGATCAATTATTTGAAGTAATTTGAGTGTAAATTAATTTTCCTAAAAAAAAATGAAATATATCAATCAGTAAATGATTATTTGTTTGATTATACAAATACTTTTAAATACTCTGATTTATTTATATTTATAATGTAATCAAGATATAACTAAGCGATTAGTAATAGTTATTAAAAAAATACTTAGAGTAGAAGAAATTATTCAATAATAATTTAACTAAAGTAAATATTAAATATTATCAATACACTCTCTTTAGCTAAAATAAATAAATAGTTAAATATGATTAATAATAATTAGATTTAGGAAGCCCTTATAAATGACTCAGACACAGTTTCATAAATAAACTCAGAAGATTACCATAGTAACTAGCAAGTGATGAGTAGTGATATACATAAACGCAAATCAGATGCGACTCTCATTTAAAAGATATCTTTTGATGAAGCTTTGAAATAAGTAGGTGCTGAAAATTGGTATTAAATTAGGGCCTTTTTATACTTTAGCATGCAATGGTTTTTTGCTGCTTGGATACTTTTAGGAAGCCAATTTATTTTATTTCCAGCACAATTTGATAGGGATTTTTGTGGTGATTTATCAGATGAGGATTGCTAGGATAAAGTATGCAAACAGGAAGATCCTTTGTCATACATGATAAACAGAGACACATCTATGATAGGAACCTTTAATTTAGTTTGTGATAACACAAGAATTAGTATCATATAAAGTGTCCCATATTTAGGATCTTTAATAGGCTTCTTTTTATTTTCATGGATAGCAGACAACAAAGGTAGAAGAATAGCACTAGGAATTTCCTGGCTCTTAGCTTCTCTGGGTGCACTTCTATTAGCACTAAGTTGGGATTATTATTCTGCCACTGTTGGCTTTTTTATAGCTGGCTTTGGTGTTAACCCTGCAATTACAGTTTAACTTTCATTGCTGAGTGAACATTCAAGTAATCTTTAAATTTAATTCTTAGTTTATCTATTTTTTGTTCCATTTTACAACTTATCTTCATAGTCTCATTAATAATAGGATATGTTTTTAAAGAAACTAAGTTAAATATACATAATTTACATAGATTTTTGATAGATTTGAATAAAGAAAAATTGATTCCTACTTTTAGTATTATTTAAAAATTAATAAAAAACTAGACTTGCTTACATATTATTTAAAGTTGAATAAAAACATTTAATTTTTTAGAATGAATATTTTTTAGCAAACTAAAAAAATTTAATTTAGTCCTACAAAAGCAAACAGTAGGACACAAAAACATAGCATTTAATTATAGAGCATTATATTTTATTATCACAATAAATAACTATAACAATATAAAATTGTTTAAACAAAAAAGTTGGTAAAATAAGAGAATACACAACAATAGGCGTTTAAGTATTTTATGGAATTGGTGAGTGTGTAATGGTAGGCATAGCTTATGCTGTTCCCGATTGGAGACATCTTACTCTCTATTTTTTAGCTCTTCCTATGTTATTTATAAATTTTGGCATCTTTTTAGTCTATGAATCCCCAAAGTAATTTATTATATCATTTAAATAAATTTTAAAAATTTCTAAATCATAAAATATTTTAATAAATCAATCAAATAGGTTTGTTTATGAAAGAAATACTTTTGATGCCTTTGAAATATTAAATAAAATTGCAATAGTTAACAAAAAAGAATCTTTAAAAGTAAATACATTGATGAGCGTAATCAAAGAAAAATCTGAAAATTCTTTCTCTGTTATTCATCTATTTAAGTACCCATCTTTACGCATGAAAACAATCTTTTCCTGCCTGATTTTCTTTTCGATTTAAGCTGTGTATTATGGAGTAACATTTGCTATGAGTAAAATAGGTTTAGACCTTTATAAAAATACAATTATTATTTCCTCTGCTGAAACATTAGCATATCTAACTACAGGTAAATTCTTTTGATTTAAAATTTTATTTAATTTATAATAATTTTTATTCAATTAGATCATTTTATTCCTAAGATCAAAAGAAAATGGACTACTTTAATTGGACTCGTTATTTGTTGTGTTCTTTCTCTTTGCTATCAATTTTTAAAAACACCTAGTGATTGTGACATGTGCACTATGGTTATCATCTAAATTGTATTTGCAGCAGTATAAATTTTATTTTTATTTAGATTCTTAAATTATCAAAAGTTTAAAAAATAAATTATCATTAGCTTAAATCAAAAATATTATCAAGCAAAATAATATTATTAAGAATAAAACACTCAAAAATTATTTGATTTCTATAAAAACATTTCTAATTTTAGCTTAAATTTTTTTCAAAATTCTATTTAAAAATCAAGTTAATATTTGTTTAAATATTTTTTTTTATTAGATAATCAGATTTTCAATTTGCTTTGTATGGACTGTTGTCTATATGTATATGACTGAATTATTCCCAACTGTAGTAAAAAGCTTAGCTTTAGGAATAATTTCTGCATCAGGTACTATCGGAAGCACAGCTGCTCCTTATATTGGTAATGTCTCAACTGCTATCGGAGTAAGTCCTATGATTTCACTAGGAGTTTTAGGTCTTGTTGGAGTAGCTTCCACTATTCCTCTAAAAGAAACTCTAGGTTAACCATTATAAAACTAAATAGAAGAGATGTAATCAGAAGAAGATAAAATTGTTCTACTTAAGTGATATGAAAAGCAATATATATTTTAAATTAATTCTTAAATTCATTATTTTGATAATATTATAATTGTAAAATTTATATTCATTTATTTTATTTTTTCCATATTTTTAAAAAATATTTGAAAAATATTTTCTTCTAAAATAATTTCAATTAATATTTTTTTATAAAAAAACTTGATAAATTATTTTTTTAATTGATTGTTAAGCATACATATTTTATATTGTTTTTTTTTAAATTAAAAGTATCAATTACTTTATTTGTAATTTTATTTTTAAAAAAATATTTTTATATTCATATCAAAAAGATTATATTACAATATTGTGATAATGATTAAAATCTTATAATTACTAAAAATATTAGGAAGGTTAGAGAAAATATTGCAAATAAAATAAATTTGCTAAGTATTTAGACAATTCTAGTAAATGATGATGATATGATATAGACGTATTAAGATAGATATTATTTATATTTGATGTTCCTTAATAAATTGATTTAATAGATATTTTACATAAACCAAAAATTGAATTAATTTAAATTAATTAATTAGTGATCATATCAAAATTTACAATATGCAAAAGCTTAAATATATAGAATTAGGCGATAGCTAGTCATAATCAAGCCAAAATGAGGATTTATATAGTAAAAGGTCAGATGAGATGAAGGATTATCTAGAGCACTAGGATTTAGCTCATAATTCTAAGTTAGTTTTTCAGGATGTGAATAGGCAATTATTTGAAGTAGAATTAAAAAAAGATGATGAAGATAGCAAAACAAAGATATTACTTTATGTTAGATATCTAGAATAGGTTTCTAACTACAATGACATGCTTTCTAATAGATCCATCAAATTATCTGCTCTATCTTCAAAATATTTATCAAAATTCTTGAAGTATGATGTTGTATAAGACGATAACTTACCTTTAGTAGTTTAACATCTAGAGTCTAACAGTTAAAGATAGCCATTTAGTGATATATATAAAGGATCCATCCCTATAGATCAAATCTTAAAAATTTTAAAGAGGCTAATTAAGATTGTTACTTACCTTCATTAGCAAGGAATTTCTCAACTTGACTTAAATGAAAGAAATTTTGAAATAGATAGCTAAAATCAAAAACCTATTTTGATAGGAGTACCATTATGTGCAAAGCCAAATATTTCAGAAATGGATGCATGCTTTTAAGATTTTTAAGATTTAGGTTAGCTTATGCTTAAATTTATTAGCAACTCAAATGCTACCTATGCAAATGAACTAAGCTTTGAATAAATGAGATTGAAGGCTTGTGTTTTACAGATTTGTTAGGAGTTTATTTAGTGTCAGAATTTTAAGAAAGGTATTCATGAATTCGTTGTTAAGCAGATGAACAGGTTAACATGTATAAAGCAAATTTGCAAAAGCATTTCTTAAAGCGTTGAATAAATCAGTGTATAATCTTTCATCCCTCAAAGAAAAACATAAGAGGAATTTCACAAGTAAATTGAAGCTTTAGAAATTGAAATTCTAGGATCTATTCCAGAGCATTACTAAGGTAACTAATCATTTGAAGTAAAATCATGCAAAGATAGATGGAAAAATTAAATTATTTGCTCTCTCACAAGTCTTTTAATCATTTTATTGATCTTAGTATTTTGGAAATAAACCTAAAACCCCTTTGAATGCATTAGAAACGATGACTCTCTATACTGTAAAGTAAATTTAGAAAAAGAAGGCACTTTGTTCTAAGATATTTAGTTAGATTATTAGATTAAAAATTTGACAATCGACTTTTCTGAAAACTTTATAGAGGCTGATAAAATCATCTTTTTGCTTAGTAAAATTTAAGCAAATTATTTGTAGTACTTTGTGATAGATTTACAGAACAATGATGTATCTAAAGAAGGTTTGTAAAATCTGTTTAAATATTTTTCAAAATATCAAAAAACATATGAAGTTAGGCTAAATCTTGTGAATACTACATTAGATAATTAATATTTTATTAGATATTAAAATAATCCTAAGGAAGCATACATAATCATAGATGATTTAGTATAAGATTACGAGTTAGCTAAACAAAAAATAGTCTAATTTTCAATTAATAGCAATTTTTCATCTTATCTAAAGGCTACTTCGTTTATTTCATCTGTTGATCATTCTTAATAATTAAGTAATAATATCTATTTAAAAAATTTTGAGTTAAAAGACGAAGAGTTTTATTACCTTTTTGGGCAGTTGTTTAAATTAAGAAGCTAACAGGTTTATATTGACATAAATTTAGTAGAAAATTAAATTGATGGCTCTTCACTTGTAAAAATAATGAAAAATTATATAAATAAATAACATAACATCACAAATTTAAGCTTAAAGATTAGCTACAATCCAATAAAAATGGAATATTATAAAGAGTTTATTTAGTTAATTTAAGAAAATAACGATTTAATGTTTGTAGATTTAGAACTTGATTTAAACCTTTTTATTCTTAATGAAAACGAGTTCTAAAATATAACCTTCTTTAAGAAAAATCAAAATTAAAAACTAGAGACATTCAATGTTAAAATGGTTTAAGCTGGTTTAAAGGCATTGTATCAAATTTCTAAATTCTTAGTCTCTAACAATATACGTTTTGGTATCACTGCATTAGTTAATCACTTTGAGGATGTTAATTTATTCCAAATAGATTTTCCATTAAATGAAGAATACTGTTAGGCCCAGCTTCCATAAGCAGTCTAAAATTCAAAACTTTAGATACATGAATTGGAAGTATAAATTTAATAAAGACAAATTTTAGCAGACAAAAACAACAATTTTAATTTCAAAATATGTCAGGATTAAAATGAAATTGAAAAATCTTTGTAGACATCATTAAAAATAAAACTTTAAAAATAGGTCTTATAAAAAAGTATTAAAATATTTGATGATAAAGAGAATAAAAGCTTTTACATTGATGTTGATAAGTAAGAATATATATCTGAATTGTAAGATGGTACGATTATCAATTTTATCCAACCTCAACATCAAAATGAATACTAATTTAAATAGTTCATCTTTGAAGGATATCATATTTCTGATTTAATAGCTTAAAATGTTGTTGAACTAATTAAAAATAACAAGTACTTAAATGAAATTATTGTTTAAGCAGAGTTTAATACGCTTTCATAAAACTCTATTAAAATGCTTCTTTCTTCGCTATACACAGAATAAAACATAAAATAAGCTCATTTGAATTTACATTACAGCTATCTCTTAAACTAAAGTGAATATCAGGAAATAACTCAACAACATGATATATTAGATTTGGTAGCTGAAAGTATCACTAAATCATAAAATCTTTTAGACTTGCATGTGTCGTACGGATCATGTGATCTAGCTGCATTTAATCCAATAATTTAGGCATTTAAAAACTCTACCTAATTAAAAAATCTGACTATTGAATTCAATAATAAAAATATTTCAGAATTAGAACTAAGAAATTTTTATTACTCAGCTAGGAGCTTTAAAGATGAAGGGAAAAATCTAAAAACTATAAATTTATTGCATTCATAAACAATATCTGATTATAAAAAAATATATTTTACACAAGAATTTTATTAACAAATTTTATTTGAAATGAGAGAAAGTGGAGATGAATTATAGATATTTGACTTAGATGAGCTTAGTGAGTTAATGATTTAAGATTTCATTGATGAAATATAAAATTTCAAAACTAAAGAAATTGTTTTAAATGCTTAAAATGAAATAAAAAATGAGAAATTTGCACTGATTTTCAAGAAAATTTCTTAAAATTCTAATGTAAAAAAATTATTTTTTTAATCTAAATAATTATCAAGCAGTAAAATCAGCAGTATGATGTCAAATCTATCAAAAAGTACATCAATCACATACTTATAAATTAGAATTCTTTAGGCGATATAAGAAGACTAAAATTAAAATAAAATAGAACAATCAACCCTCTAATTGATTAATGAAATGAAAAATTTGTAAATATTTTCTATAGACTGCAATAATTGCTTAGAGAGTGAAAAAAGTTTCTAAAAGATTGTTGACCAAGCTTATCAATCACAAAATCTGCAAGGTATTAACCTAATAGATAAAAATTTAAACATAAGTGAACAAACAATCAAAAGAATTGCATTAATTCAAACTCTACTTGAAAAAGAAAAATTTTTCAATATTTCTTAATACTCTGAATATTAACTAAAATTCTAAGAGTATATTAATTAATTTAAGAATAATGATAAATCAATCTTTAATTTAGTTTATAAAAATTCAGATATTGATGAATCTTTATTGATATTTTTAAATAGATACATCAAAAAATATTCATCATCTTTGACAAAAATTAATATTTAGTTTAACAAGAACAATTTAACCGATAAACATATTCAGATTTTGTCAGGCACTCTTTAAAACTTAAATGATTTGCAATAAATAAATATAAACTTGCAAATCAATTAAATTAGTGATGAAGGCTGCAATTAACTTTTAAATAGCTTTGCCCCTTTCTAATTGCATATTAAGAATTTCTAACTGAATTTAAAAGAAAATAATTTTGTTGAATTTAGTTGTTTGACAAATTTGTTAAATTTAATGGAAAATATGAATGAATTAAAATAAATTTATTTAATTCTCCCTAACCTCAATGAAAATTCTTTTGCTAAGATCCTAAATAATTTGTAAAATAAGCAATAACTGGATTCTATATTCCTCGATGTAGATGAACTAATAATTCAGATGAAAGAAGCCATTTTAATAGGGTCTAAATTTGGAAAACTACAAAATTTAAATAGTGTAACAATCAAAGGATAATATGAAAGGTTGATTTAATCACATTTCTAACTCTAAAAACTATAAGAATCTAATAATGCAGAATTTAATTTAGATTTCTCAAACACATTTTAGTACTATGAGTCAATAAAAGAAATATTTTAACAAATATCTGGGTTTAAAGTAAAACTATAAAAATTATCAATTGACTTTAGCTAAAACAATATTTAAGATGATTCTATTTATTTGATAGCATCTTATATAGAAAATAATATTGAATCTATAACTGATTTAGATATTAATTTAAGTATTAATCCAATATATGATGAAGGATGTTCAGAATTAACAAAAATCCTCTAGAATTCAAAAATCTTAACAAACTTCACTTTAAATATCAAAAATACAAACATAACCCCTAATTTTTTCAATTCAATAATTGAACTAAAAGAAAAGAATAAAATTATAAAGTAGATTACATTAAAGCTAAATGATATCGATTTGAAATCTTAACAAAAAATTGAAAAAATATTATTAGATTATGAAGGCATAAAACTAATTTTCGAATCAAATTGAACATAATTTAAAATTAAATAATAAATAAGTTAATAATATTAGTTTTATATTTTTATAAATCAAGTAAACAATTTGGAATAAAAATATTTTTTACTAATTAGCTTTAAATATTTTAGTTAATTTATTAGTAAGATTATATTTTTCTTCAATTAGGTAATGTTTGTAAATATTTATAAAAGATAAAAACAGTATCTACATTTTTAAATTAAATAAATTAACCATTTATTGAGTTTTTATGGTAATTTCAACAAAAATTTTTTGTTAAACCCAAAAAATAAATAAAAATTTAATTATTTTTCAGCAAATTTTTTATTGAGACAGCAAATCGTTTAGAGAAGAAGGATTATGTTATATGATAAATCATAAATAAATTTTAAGATAATTTGTTATCATGCTGCAGAAAAATAAATTTAGATATAAGATTTAATCCAAACTTTCAAAAATTTTAATTAATTTCGAATGAAAATAGAAAAATATAAATTGTCATTAGCACAAAAAAATAAAATTAAAGAAATATTTCCTCTTTTTAAGATAAAAGGATCTGTTAAATTCAAGCAATTACAAATAGAATTAAATTTTATAGTATTTATTCATAAAACCTTATGCTTTTTTCTAAATTTTTTTTTATTAATAAGATCTTTTCGTTGATATATTTTATTTTAATAATATAAATTTAATCCTCGCTTAGTTAAGATTACTTATTTTTTTCCTTTATGCTTTTTATAAGTAAAATTAAAAATCTAAGGATATTTTGTTAATTTCTTTAGTCAAACTACGATTGTGATCCCTAATTAATAGTAATTAATTTAGTTAAAACCAATTTCTAGAAAATTAAATTTTCAATTGATTGATTATTTATCATAAGATATTTGAATTATTTCTTATTGTATTTAATTAAGATGAATTTATCACTACATTAATATCATATCTAATGTCGAATGGTAATTATTTAATTAAAAAACTTAGCTATTTACTTTAATATTAGTGAAATCGAGTTAGAAACTAACATTAAAAAGTGTGAGTATAATTGCAGAATTGAAATATGTATTCATATAATATGTCATAAAAAATTAAATTTTATTCTCAACCATTTAAATTTACATTATAATTAATATTATTGGCAAGTTCTCTAAAAATTAAAATATTTATTGGAATATGCATTTCATATTAAATAAAATGAAAATAAATGACTTTAAATGCTCCTCTTTTAATATAAAATAAAAGTTTTTACTAACTAAATATTGATTGATACTGTAGTCCTTATAATTTTTTATTTTAGGTTTGAAAATAAACTTTGCATTTCTCTGTTTTTCTTGAATTAAATTTGAAAATATGAAGAGAAAAAATTAAATAAGGTAAAAATAATTGAATCATTTTACTTTTAATAATTAATATTTTTCATTTTTCTGAAAAAAAGTAAGAATGTTTTTTATATGTTAACTAATAGTTTATTTGCATAAATTTAATTAATTAAGCATTGCGCATGTAATTACCACTAATATTTTGTGATATTTGTAAACAAGTCATTAATTATAATTTATCAAAGTAAAGAAATAAATAAAGCCACATGATGTGGAAATTTTGTTTTAACATTTTATTTTTAAAGTTGCAATATATTAAATAACTTTTAATATGAAATACTATTTTGAATTAAAGGGAAGTAATCTAATAAAAAAAATGAAGTTTAAATTGTGATGATTTCTGTAAATAGATTTATTTAATTAATTGAAATTCGAAGATTAGATTATTGAAATTTAAGGTATTTGTTTCGTTTGTAGTCTGATTTACATTTTACATCTCTTTTATCTAAATTAACAAAATGATTGGTTTTTTTCTAGTGATAAATGAATTTGTAATTAATAAAAACATTTCAAAAAGCTTAATTTAATATTAAAGCATCATCTATTCACTAAAGTTTTTCATCTAACAAATCATTAAAATTAAATTTCTAAATGCTTATCAAACAATTATTTATAAGTATAATTTTAAAATTATTTCCTAAATTATTTAAAAAACAATTTTTTAATAATGATTTTGATAAAAATAAACATGTTCTTGACTTGCTTCTAGTATTACTCAAATTATTATTAAATTGTAAATTTTAGATATGATTTATTATAATTTTTTAATTTAGTTTAAAGAATATCATACAAATATGTTTTAGTTTGATATAAATAAATGAAGCAGTTAAAAATTTTTTCAAAATTCATTTTTACATCTATTCATTCATTCTATCTATTTTATGTAAGCATATATTTGACTAAATTTTTATTGCTTGTTTTTCAAAAATAAATGATTTATTCAATCATATGAATGCTCTTATTAACTAATTCATGGTAAATTATATTAAATTCGATCAATCGTAATTCGATAAGAAAAAATGTGAAATAATTAAATCATATGAATGTAAAAATATAAAGAAAAAAAATGAATCAATATCAATATGAATATTCAATAATCAAGATTTTATGGGAATTCTACATGAAAAGCTAAAAAAACATATTGAATTTACTTTGTTTTCATATTTAGTATTAAAAGGGTTTCAAATAATTTTTTACAAAGGTTTATTAAATAATTCTTGCAAAATGATTTGTTGGTTGTTAATTTTTCCTTTTAAAAATAAACTCTTTTATAATTGTAAGCTAAATTGATTCTCTAAATATTTTGCCTTTCTTCTTTTATAATTAATTTCATAAATGAAAATACATTTTTAGCTTATATATATTTTAAATTTATTTGATATCTAAATTAAGCTGATACTATTTATTTATGAGATAATTAATTAAAATTTCTTAATATTTTACCATTAAAAACTGTTAATAAAAGCTAATATTGATATTTACATTAAATTTTCTATTTTAATAATAATAATAATAATAACAAGCTAATTTTATTTTATTTATAAATCTCTATTAAAAAATAAAGTAAATAGACTTATTGAGATATATTATACACTTAATAGAATTTACTTGATAATAATTTGTATTTATTATTATTAATATTTAAAGTATTTATTAGTTAATAAAAAAGAGACATCATTCAATTACTTTTTATGAAAATATTTTTAACAAGCAATATTGAATTAAAAATACACTCAAGAAAATAGTTTATTATCTAAAAAAAGTATTTTATTTACACTAGCTGTTAAATACTTCTCTTTATATATAAATATGTGTAAAAATGAATTTTATGGTAAAATGGGAAAATGTATATTTTTAAAGTAAAAAAAACTATTTTTTTGAATTATTATACCTTAATTTCTGAGATACCTACATAATATCCATGAGATGATCATTTTTTAATTTAATTTAGAATTTGATTTTCGAGCAAGTTTATTTCGAAATCTAAAAAGAATAATTGGAATAATTAAGGTAAATCTTTTACAAAAAATTATGTTTACAATAAATAATTTTAAAATATTAGGAGTTATTTTTGTTTAAAGTTCTCAAAATAGAGTAAATTTAAATAAATTAAATTTAAATATTTATTGTATATATAAAGAATATACTATATTACCATAAATATGCTCGAAATATATTTTTATAGAAAATAAAATTTAGTTATTATAATTGTTTAATGTTTTTCTAATTCGAGCAAATTTTTTTTAATTTATAGATAGATAGATAATTTTTTAGGTTACTAAATTCTTTTTTAAAGAGGCAATAAAAATGGTTTATATAAACTAACCTATAAATAACATCATATTTTAAACAAACATTCACAACAGAATTAGTGAAAATATTCTTAATAAGTTTAATCTGTCATTTATTCTATGTAAAATTGTAGTTTATTTTAAATTTTATTTGTAATTTCACTTTTTAATGTAATACTAAACATTTTCATTATTATTAATTACAAGTATCTGATTTATTAGCTAAACTCAAAATTTCTTTAGATATAACATGATTTTAAAAAGCAAATCTTAAAATAATTTATAGAACATTAAAATTAAACAAAATAAATTTAATACTTTATTTTTTTATTGAATAGTGATTTCATATATTTTTCATTTTTCTTTAGATGTGTAATTTAACTAAAGTATCTAATTGACACATTTTATTCATATTCATTTTTTCAAAATTATTAGAATTTAACAGATTTAAATTTATAAAAATTTTTTGATCAAAGTGTTAGTTATCCTTAAATCAGAGTTTGACACTAAAAATTGAAAGTAAATGAGATAATATCTCAAATATATTTTCAAAGCCATCTTTAAGTTTCCCTTGAAGTAGTTATTATTGTTTAAAATATCTCATAAATTTAAAAATATTTCATATTTACATTATAACAATCATTTATTTTATTGATTTATCAAAATTTTTAAGATTACTTGAAACTAATTTAAATTTAATAGTTAAAAAATTGGTTTAGATTACATTCATAGTTCAAACCTAATCATAATATTAAATAAGGTAGGCAAATAAAGACCTCTGCCAAATTAGAGCCAGCTTTATTTTTAGTTTAAATACAAAATGATTTTTAATATAAAATCTAATAATTAATAAAAAAATAAAAAGAATAAATAAAAAACTTTATCTAAAATGAAATTCATTACAGTTGCTCTTCTTGCTTTAATTGCAGTATCAGTTAATGCTGATATCGCATCTTGTATCCAAGGATTACCCAGTCCTTGTGGTAATAACATTGACCTCAGTTGTAGCTAAGCTTTAACTTAATTTTCCTAATGCATTGTCAATAACTCCTGTGCTAATAATGTCAATAATCTTTCTGACTACAGTAAGTGTGTAAAAAATTGTTCCCCTAGTTCTAACACTGATGTTCAAACATACGTTAACAAATATGCTGCCTGCTTATATGGAAACATTATTGGCTATACTTTCGCCTTTTTAGCTATTATTGCTTTTATGTTCTGAATAAGTTCATATTAAATAAAAATTATTAATATTGAATAAGTATGGGAATTAATTTAAATATTCTGATGTATTTATTTATTTATTTGTATTAATTTGATATGAATGAACATAATTAAATAAAATATTTTTTTAATTTAAAAAAATGTATTTAGATTAATTTAAAAATCATAATTGGACTTTAATTTTGTAAAAAAAAAATATTTTAATTGCTAAATTAAAAAATGGTTATAATAGATTTAAAAAGTTTTTTTAAAATAAAGTTTTGTCTATCTTTTATAGTTTATTATAGAAAAGATAAATACTTTAAATATAAATTACTGAAAATTATATAGAGTTAAATATTACATTTTTAAAAAGAATTTTATTTTTTTATAAAATTTAAATAATAACTAAATGAAATTTTTACAAATTCGAACACATTTCATTTAGAATATTTTTGAAGATTACTCATAAGGTCTTAATAAAAGAAGGCAAAATTAAATTTGACCTTTTTTTAGAATTATAAACATATTGGATGGTAATTAAAAATATTAGAAATTCAAAGTATTAAATTTAGTTCAGATACCTTTAACTTAAGTTAATAAAATTTCTTAATATGTTCTTATTTAAAAATATCTTTTTAAAACAAATTTCAACTTAACATCTTTCTAGTTGAATTCTTTTTTCAAGTAAACATTTTAATATTCAAATTAAAAATGGTAAAAATAAGAAAGATAGACATATTTTCTTTTATTCTACTTTTTAAATTTTAAATATATTTTCTCTTTATCTCATTATATAGTAAACTTTTTAGCTTACAAAACTTATTTAGATTAATACTTATTTGTAAACTCTTAATTTTAATATATAAATTACCTCAAAATGTTTTGAATTTTTTAGCTTACAAAAAAATTTAATCTAATAATTTTTGTTATTATGATGAATTAATGCAGGATTTACTTTATTTCTAATGTTAGTCTTTTTTATTTTTAAATACTTAATTTTTATTAATTAAATATATAAATTATTCATCAAAACACTACCTTAAATAATTAAATCTATTTAATGTGTTCTTTTTACGTATTTTATAGTATTTGTCAAAGCTGATTTTTAAAAATGATCATAATAGTTACCTAATCCATGTGATTCTAATACTGATATTACCTGCACTAAGATTTAAATTGATTTCATTAATGTCTTATTTCTAATTCGCATGTGCTACGCATACTGATAATACTTATGAATATGGTCAATGCATCTAAAAATGCTCCTTTGGTTCTAAATCTACAATAGCAAGCTATACTAATTAATATGCCGCTTGCTTATTTAATAACATAATAGCCTAGATTTATGTCTTTTTAGTTGCTATTATTATAGTTATATTTATTTCAATATGCTAACAATATAATCAAAATATTAATTTTGAATATTTATTCAAATTTCTTTCGATCACCTGATTTAGTTAGTAGTTAAATTTAAAATATTTAAAAATACAATATGAAAAAGTAAATTTGATAAAATTAAAAAGTGGTATTTATATTTTTTTTGTTAATAAAAAGTATTAAAATTATTATTATCTAATTAATTTTTTAAATAAATATTTATTAAATTTTATAACACCTATGCATCGATTAACAATTGTTTAGATATGTAAATTATTGATATTTTTTATTTTCGAGCAAGCCTATTCGAAATCTAAAAATAATAATTGGAATAATTAAGGTAAATCTTCTATCAAAAATTAATGTTTACAATTAATAATTTAAAAATATAAATTATGGGTTATTTTAGTTACAGTTCTCAAATTAGAGTCAATTCAAATAGAGTAAATTTAAATATTTATTATATAAATATAAAGAATATACTATATTACCATAACTAGTATGCTCGAAATACATTTTTATAGAAAGTTAAATTTAGTTAATATAATTGTTTAATATTCTGTTTATTCGATCTAATCTTTTTTAATTTGTAGATAGATAGATAGATAGATAGATAGATAGATAGATAGATAGGTAATTTTTTAGGTAAATTATTTCTTATTTAAAGACCTTATTAAATTAAAAATAAAAATTACCTATAAATTAACCTATTACATCCTATTTTTAACAAACATTTACTAAATAATTAGTGAAAAATTCATAATAAATTTACTCTGTCAATTATTCTAAGTAAAGTTGTAGAATGTTTTAAATTCTATTTAAAATTTCACTTTTTAATGTTTAATTCACTAAAAATTTTCATTATAATAATTACAAGTATCTGATTTATTAGCTAAAAACAAAATTTATTTAGACATAACATGATTTTAAAAAGCAAATCTTAAAATAATTTTATAGAATTCTAAATTAACTAAAATAAATTTAATACTTTATTTATATATTGAGTAGTGATTTCATATGTTTTTAATTTTTCTTTAGATGTGTAATTTAACAAAAGTATCTAATCGACACATTTTATTCATTTTGATTTTTTTCAAAATTATTAGAATTTAACAGATTTAAATTTATCAAGATTTTTTGATTAAAGTGTTAGTTATTCTAAATTTGATTTTTACACTAAAAATGAAAATAAATGAGATAATATCTCAAATATATTTTCAAAGCCATCTTTAAGTTTACATTGAAGTAGTTATTATTGTTTAACATATCTCATAAATTTAAAAATTTTACATATTTACATTATAACAATAACTTATTTTATTCATTTATCAAAAATTTTAAGCTTACTTGAATTTAATTTTTAATTTAATAGTTAAAAAATTGGTTTAGATTACATTCATAGTTAAAATCTAATTATTCTATTAAATAAGATGAGCAACTAAAGATCTCTGTCAAATTCGAGCTAGTTTTATTTTTAGTTTAAATACAAAATGTTTTTTAGGATAAAATCTAATAATTAATAAAAAAATAAAAAGTCTAAATAAAAAATTTTATCTAAAATGAAATTCATTACAGTTGCTCTTCTTTCTTTAATTGCCGTATCAGTTAATGCTGATCTCACATCTTGCGTCCAAGCTATACCCATTCCTTGTAGTAGTAGTACTAACATTGACGTCAGTTGTAGTTAAGCTTTATCTTAATATTACAACTGTGTCGCAAATAACTCCTGTGCTAGTAATGTCAATAATCTTTCTGACTACAGTAAGTGTATAAAAAATTGTGCCCCTAGTTCTAACACTGAAGTTCAAGAATTTGCTAACAAATATGCTGCCTGCTTATATGAAAACATCATTGGCTATACTTTCGCCTTTTTAGCTATTATTGCTTTTATGTTCTGAATAGGTTCATGTTAAATAAAATTATTAATATTGAATAAGTATGGGAATTAATTTAAATATTCTGATGTATTTATTTATTTATTTGTATTAATTTGATATGAATGAACATAATAAAATATTTTTTTAATTAGCATTTTAAGATATTTTTAAAAATATTTTTTAACTCATAAAATGTTTATATTATTAAAAAGAAAATCAAGCTTTTTAAAAATAAGTAAAAAATTCTATGTGAAACAAGAATTTTAGTGTAAAAAAGTAAATCCACTTAAATTTGATTTCTAAAATTAAATTTAAAGTTTTTTAATATACTCCTTTGGAACATTCCAATAGAACTCCTATCTAATTTGATAGCTTAGACAAGTAGCAAGCAAGATATTCTAAAATAACAAAAAGAAATATCATTTTACCATATTTAAAACTATCTAATTAAAAACCTAAAAAATAAATTAATTATTTTTACAATAATTATATGACTAAAAGCCCATTTGAAATAATATTTAAAAATTAAAAGATGGTTATTAAAGTTACTTTTTAAATGCAGACATAAAATGTTTAATTTCGAGGAAATCTAATTTATTGTATAATAGAGCTATTTTTGAAATAGTAAGGTAAATAAATTAATTTAAAAAGTTTTTTCTGTCTTTTATTGCTTATTGTAGACAAGAAATGACTTTAAATTTAAATTACTAAAAATGAAAAATAAATTAAATTTTTACAAATTCGAGCACATTTCATTTAATATATTTTTGAAGATTACTTCTTAGGTTTTAATAAAAGGAGGAAAAATTAAAATTGACCTTTTTTAGTATTATAAACATATTGGATGGTAATTAAAAATATTAGAAATTAAAAGTATTAAACTTAATTCATATTTGTTAAATAAGTTTTTACCTTTAATTTAAGTTAATAAAATTTTTAAATATGTTCTTATTTCAAAATTAATTTTTAAAACACTTCCACTTAAAACATAATAGTCTTTTTTCTTGTTGAATTTTACTTTTCAAGCAAAATTTTCATATCCATATTAAAAATTGTAAAAATAAGATAGACAGACATATTTTATTTTATTATACTTTCTCATTATATCATAAACTTTTTAGCTTACAAAACTAATTTAGACTTATACTTTTTTGTAAATTCTTAATTTTATTAAAAAAATTACCTCAAAATATAATGAATTTTTTAGCTTACAAAATTAATTTAGTCTAATAATTTTTGTTATTATGATGAATTAATGCAGGATTTACTTTATTTCTAATGTTAGTCTTTTTTATCTTTAAATACTTAATTTTTATTTATTAAATATATAAATTATTCATCAAAACACTACCTTAAATAATGAAATTTATCGAATGTGTTCTTTTTGCTTTTATAATAGTATTTGTCAAAGCTGATTTTTAAACATGCTCAGAATAGTTACCTAATCCATGTGATTCTAATGCTGATATTACATGCAACTAAGATTTAAATTAATTTCATTAATGTCTTATTTCTAATTCATGTGCTAATCACACTGATAATACTTATAAATATGGTCAATGCATAAAAAGATGCGCTTTTGGTTATAAATCTACCATAGAAAGCTATGCTAATTAATATGCTGCTTGTTTATTTAATAGCATAATAGCCTAGATTTATGTCTTTTTAGTAGTTATTATTATTGTTATTATTATTTCAATATGCTAACAATATAATCAAAATATTAATTTTGAATACTTATTGGAATCTCTTTTGATCATCTGATTTAGTATTTAAATATAAAACATTTAAAAATATATAATTAAAAATTAAATTTGATTTAATTTAAAGTGGTATTTATATTTTTTTTGTTAATAAAAAGTATAAAAATTACTATTATCTAATTAAAATTTTTTTAAATATTTATTAAAATTTATAACACTTCTTCATCAATTTATTATAGTTTAGATATGTAAATTATTTTGATATTTTAACATTAAGAATCTTTTTAAAACAACGAAGATCAAAATATTAATCTATTAGATTGATTTTTAATAAATATTAATGAATAGATAAAAATAATAAAAAACAAGCTATTTATTAAATAAATTAGCTTATTTGTTTGTATTGATTTTAAAAATAATTATATATATAAATAAATCCGAAGTTTTAATACACCTTTAAATACATTAATTTTATTTCTTTTAATAATATGCTATATTTTATTTTTTATATTTAGGATTGTTACTTTTTTTATAATATATAAGAGCTTATTGTATGACCTAAGTAATAAATAATTAATTAAAAATTAATTTAAAAACAGTAACATATTTATTATATTTTGTTGTTTTATTCATATTTAAATTGTATAGAAATTCAAGAAAATTAAAAATTAAATATACAGCTTCTCATTTCAAAAATAAAACTTTGTAAATTAATTACATAATAACGATTATTTAAGATAATAATTAAGTAAATTTCCATCTAAATTTTAGATCTATTTTAATATCTATTTGTATAATTACTATTTACCTTGTGGTTTTCAAACCACTATATTTTAAGTAAGTTGTTGGTATGTATATTTATTATTTTATTAACTCTTTCATTTTTATATTTTAAGTATTGAATAAAAAGCTTGAATTTACTGAGTCAATTATTTAAATTATTTAGCAACTTTTTATTGAATTGAGTTACATTCATTAATTTAAAGATAAAAAATAATTTTTAGTTCGAATATAATAAAAAGATGTATCCTACAAATAATAATTTTGAATTATAATTTCATGTTAAATTGATGAAGCTAAAAGTTTAATTTGCATATTTATTATTTGTGTTCAATAGAAACATTAATTATAAACCTATTACTTCATCTTCAGTTTACATTCATCTCAAAATATTAATATACCAAACTATACTAATTTTGTATTATTTTCATACAAATCTTAACAACGATTTTCTTAAAATATAATTATTTCAAACGATTTAGTAGTCGGGTAAAAATTTTTAGAAATAATAAATTTTGCATTCAAGCTTAAGTAACTTGTAAACAAAATCAAATTTAATAAAAGTTTATCATTTTTCTTAATAAACTTGTAATTATCGAATTTCCTGATGTTTATAATTAATTTCGAAGAATAAAAGTTAAAGAAAACCTAATTAATTTAATGGCTTTAATTAAATTCTTAGAAAAACTAATTAAACTTGTGTATCCCCTAATTAATTTTAGATTGTAATTCAAAGTTAAGTTTTGCTTTAAATTCGAATAAAAAGATATTTAATAATCTGAAGCGCAGTTTAGGGCTCTATCTCATTATTTTTATGATGCTTTTTTAGATAGAATAAACTAAAAATCCATATTTATTACAAAAAAATGGTACTAATTTCTTAACTCAATAAAATTGGGTGAGCTTAAAACATATTAACGAAACTGTATTTTTAAAAAAAAATTTAAATATTACTTATTTATTTCAATTTTTTTGCTAAAGATTTTCATATAATTTCGTTATTTCTTTAATTTTTTATTTGTTTACTAAATATCGATAATTAAAAAATTTCATAACAAAAACTTTAGTTTAAATAGAAAGTATTTCTTATACATTACAAATAAAAAAATAAATTAAAAAACAAATAAAGAAACTAATCCTCAAATCTATTAAAAAAAATGAAATTCACTGCTATCTGTTTAATCGCTTTATTAGCTTTAACATCTGTCAAAGCTGATGCCGCTACTGATGTTTCTACTTGTATAACTAATCTTCCTAAACCTTGTACTGGAGCCGGAGCTTCTGATAATACTTGTCCTAAAGCATATATTGCTTATGGTGGTTGCATCTCTTAAAACTGTGCTTCAAAAGCATAAAACTTAAGTGACTATGCCAGTTGTCTTAAATCATAATGCAAGTCTGACAATGCTAATGTTCAAAGTTACATCGACGGTCAAGTTGCTTGTATTTATGGTAGCGTATTAACATTGACTGGCTTGATACTTAGTGTTTTTGCTTTTATGTTCTGAAGTGAATAAATATAAAAACTAAATAACTCAATATAAAATTAAATATTTGGATGTATTTTTATGTGTATTTCTTGATGTATTTGATTTTTAATAATTTTGAGTATTTAATTCATAGTCTTACATTTGTATGTTTTTTATTAAGCTTAAATATGATTTATTAAAAGAATCAAATTTAAATTTTAAGTAGAGCTCTTAAAGTAAATAGCTAATTTAATTTATTTTATTAAAAGTGTTAAAATGAAAATAAATTTTGTTATTTTTACTTGAAAAATCAAAATAAATCAAATATAAAAACATGATAATACTATCACTTGCAAAAATTTATTCCTAATTTTACAATTTTCATTAATAAATTCTTGCAACTTATTGTTAACTCAGTATTTCATTTATGGGTTATTGTGTTAGATGATGTTTTCTTTCAAATAATATTTTTAAATTTGTTTTAATAAAGCTTATATTAGGTTGAAATAAGTAACTTGAAGAAGTTGAGGTATAATTTTAATAAGATAAATAAATAACTAATTATAAAAGTTTAAGAATTTGTTATTAATTGATTTTAGTTAATAACTTATAAGTAAATGTGCTTTTAATTAATTTGTTAATTTTAAAAACTTTAACAAAATATATTTAAATATTTAGAAAAAAAGTCAACTTTAAATTTATAAATAAGGAAAATTTTGAGAAAGTATTTCACAAATATTTTTCAATAATAAATATTGATTAAGAATGATAAATTATATAAATCTATAAAAGAATTAAATAATTTCAATTTGTAAAACATTTAATTTTATTTTGTATTTTTTTATTCAAAGGATAATGAAATTCTGTTTTATCCCTAAAATAAATGAATTAAAGCTTGTTCTACAAGAAATAAGAAAGTTAAATTTACCAAACTACAAATAGATAAATAGCTAGCTGATAAAAATATTAAATTAATTATTAATAAAGATAAAATATTGTAGTTTGATTATTTTAAAGCATAACACAAATGAAAAAAATCTTAGTTATTTTAACACTTTTAGCTGCTTTCGCCTCTATAAAAGCTGATACTGCTTCTACATGTGTGTCAAATCTTACTATGCCATGTGAAAAAACTGATGACTAGTGCTTATTTGATTTTTCTGCTTACAACTCATGTCTTGGAACAAATAATTGCGCTTAAAAAGTGAGCAATAATTCTGCCTATATGTAATGCATATAAAAATGTCCTAGTTAAAACCAAATAGTTTAGAATTACATTAATTAATTACTTAAATGTCTTGCAAGCTCTACAATTTAAGCTTATGTAATAGTTTTGATGTTACTTTATGGATTATTATGATAATTTATATACCATAAAAATTTTTAAAGAAGTTAGTGTTAACAAATAAATGTTATAAAAAATGAAAAAAACTTTATAATTCTTTCACTTTCTTTTGTTAAACCTTAAGCGATGAATAGAGAATGAGATTTTACAATATTTAATCTTAGGCAATTTACTGTGAAAAGATTATTAGGCTTTTGCTTAATGTTAATTCTATTTGAAATATTTCGTATTTGATTTGTATTTATTTGTTTTTTACTGGATAAAATTATTTGATTAATTTGCGATTATGAGTTGTTTAATTTTGGATATTAAATATTTAAAGTAGATTAAAAAATATATATTGATGAATATTGAATAAAATATTATATTTACTATTTTTTTTGTAAATACTATTAAATTTAAAATATATTGAAAAAAAAATCAAAGAAATATTAAATTTTTTAATTTAAAATTCGATAAAAGCTTTTGAAAACTATCAAAAATGAGCAGCGAAAGATTAATTTTTTAATTATTTTGAAATATAAATAGAAATAATATTTAAAATTTAAAGTGCTTTGTAGGAATTAGAAATATTTGCTATGATATGCAAGGTAAACGATCTAATAGATAAAATGAAATAAAAAAAAAAGTCATAATTTAATATTTCCTATTAGAAATTAGTAGATTTCTGATGGAAAATTTTAATATTTTTTATCATTTCTTTTGATTTCTAATGAATATCAAATTTCTGATGACTTTCTATCTATTTAATTTACTATTTTTAATAAATCAAATAATATTAATTAATAAATAGTTATCTGATGAAATTAAAATTTTGATTAAATAGATATTTCAATGATGAATAAATATCATTTTTTTTAAATAATACAAATGGATAAAATTTAATATAAATATACTCATTCAAATACAGAATGTACTTTAAAATAAAATTTATTTAATTTTTTTCACTTATATCTTACTTTAAAAAAGATAACTGAACTGAATTCATTTTGTAAAATAATAATAAGTTAGCTAAAAATATTTAAGTGCCAACGATATTCTTTATTTAAATACAACAATTTTATTTAAAACTAGATAGTTTTAAAGATGTGCTCAATATTCTTATCACTTTAAAATTATATAAATTTATTTGAATTTCTACTACTTAATTGCTAATTTAACACACACACAAATTGGTTGCAAACTGTTCTGTAAAACTAAAATATTTATTTATGCTAAAAAGCTATCAGAAATGATTATTTATTTTAACTTAGGTTTTTATTTTATTCAAGTATTAAAAATGAACTCTAGACAAATTTAAAAAATAATTTTTAAAGTGAATAATTAGAATAATTTCCAATATTTTTTAAAAATCTTTACATAAAAATATGTGAAGATATTCTTTATTTAAATACAATAATTTTATTTAAAACTAGATAGTTTTAGAGATATGCTCAGTATTCTTATCACTTTAAAATTTTATAAATTTATTTGAATTTCTACTACTTCATTGCTAATTCATCACACATATATTGGTTGCATTTAAGATATGAAATAATAATTTAAAGTAAAATTTAAATGTTATTTATTATTGATTTAGATATTTATTAATATCTAATAAACTAGACAAACAAAACAATTTTTCATTACTGTACAAATAAAAATTTACTAAATTTAATAATAATTTGTGTAATATTAATTTTTGATTTTGTTAATATCTGACAAAGTGTCAATTAAAATAAAAATATGAAGTTTAAATTATCATTTATAAAAATCTTACATTTTTATAGAAATTATCAAACTAAGACACCTTTTAATTTGATTTAAAGCTAATACAAACCGAAAGAATTTCGATACTTTTCATTAATTATTATAAAATAATAATTTAAATGTAATAATGAGAGGTATTAATAATACTACTTCAAGTTATTTTTTGTTCCTTCCAGACTAAAAATTTATCTATATTATGCTTATCATATAAACAATTAAATTTTAATCAAGAGGATTAAAACAGAAAAAATATACTTGTTTAGGAGTAAACCTCACCAGAATTAATCAATAAAACAACTATTTTAATTTGTTTGTTTTATTTTATTTGTTTTTAAAGGCAATGAAAATATCCCCTTTAAAATTTAAAATAATTAAATAAGTAAAAAATAATTAGATTTAAAAATAATAAAAAAATAAATTTATAAAAAACTAGAAAATGAGAACACTTATTGCTATTTCTTTTGCTTTTGCTTACCTATCTCTAATTTATGCTGACATAGGAGATGTCCCAAAATAGGCTTAATGCTTGGCAAATTCAGGCTCTGCTTGTAATAACAGCGACTCTGATTACTAAACTTGTATTGCAGACTATAACAGTGTCAATTAATGCACAATTGACAAAGGATGTTCTATTTCTACTTAGTCAATATCAAGCTATACTAGCTGTGTTCAAAAATGCTAACCTTAAACTAATTAAGTTTAATCATATTACTCTAAATACTTGAACTGTATAAATAGCTCTAAGAATATTTCTGCATTTTTAATTGCATTGGTTTTAGCTTTAGTGTTATTCTGATATTAATTATAAATATTATTAAATATATGTAATATAAATGTCTATGTATGTATAATTTTCATATTTGCAGGATTTTAATAGATATTTCAGATTAAAACTTTTTAAAAATTATTTTCAAATAATTAAATCAAAAAATTAATAAGCAAAATTATAAAAATAATTAAAATTTTTACTATTTTTATCTTTGATCTAAACTTTAGTTGAGATAGTTAATAATATTTTATAGATACATTCTCTTAAATACTTTTAATCTAACCAGATTTATTATTATTATAGTAATACCTTATCTGTATTTATATAGAAGTTAAACATTTTTCAAGATTTTCTTATATTTGTAAAAGACATTTTTCTTTAAAAAATAGATAGATAGGAGGGAATATTTCTTAATAATAAGTTTACAGTAATCAGTTTATATAAATTAAAATAGTTATTTTTATAATCTACAAATTTAATTTAAATGCTTTAACTTTATGTTTTTAGCATATTTTATCTGTTTATAACAGGATTTTTATTTATAAAGTAAATCAATCTATTTGAAGTTTTTATGTAATACAACAATAAAAAGCAAAGATTAAATAATAATAATAAAAAAAAAGAGAATCAAATAAAAATAAATGTAAATAAATTTTTTTTCTGATAATTTCTTAATTATTTTTCGCATTAATTCACAATTCCATAATCTTATATTAATTTTTCTTATTTAATAAACTTTCAACTTGCCTAAAATTAATCCAAAACAAAATTTAAAAGAAATTTGTTTACTATTCTAAGAATCTAATTTTAAAAACTTACCTTGACATTTAGAATTAAGTAAGTAAAATCATATTTGAAACTAAAAATTAACTACTTCAAATAAAATATTGGATAGTTTTTTAAAAAAACTAAAAATATTTTAACATTACTATCTATGAAGTGTTTATTGTAATAATTTATCCAGTTTAAATTATTTCTTTCAACTTTTTTTTGAAAGTTGGATATATGAAATAAAAAACTCTCTATAGAAATAAATTTTTGTTAATATCTTATTTTGAAAAAAAATTTAATTTTCTTTTAAAAATCAGTAAGATCTGATGAATGATTAGATAGACTTCACTGTCTATTTTATAAATAGTGTTTTTTTATTATTTTACAATCCTTATTTATTTCTAGTAAATTCATATTTAAAATGTTTTATCATAAAAAATATTTGCATGTTTCTGTTTCCAAAATCAATGTATAAGAAAATTAAAGGTTTATGAGTAAAAATTAAGTGAAATGATGACAAAATATTTTTTATTAAGCATCAATAATATTTATCAGATTTTAACTTACTTTTTTTCTTCAAATTTAAACTTAAAACATATACTTTTTTATTTAAAGTCAGACTTTTTAAAACAAAATTCATAATAATTAATAAATTAAATAAAAAATATTATTCAATTTTTAAAAAATTATCAAAAATGAACATTAAAAATATTTCCATACTCTTTCTTTTATTCTTAGTATCAGTGAACTGTGATATTACTGGTGACATAAAGTGCTAATTTAGTACTAGCTAACCTTGCGATGCTACTGATTCTGATTACGCAACATGTCTCAACGACTATAATAATTACTAAAATTGTTTGGGAAATAAAAATTGCTCTTCTATTACTTAGTCAAAATCTGACTATATATCATGCTGTCAAAAATGTAATTCCCCTAATCCTAAGATATAGTAGTACATTAATAGTTACCTAAACTGTCTAAACTAAGCTTATTTAACAATATCCACTGGTATTTTAGCAATATTGGTAGCCTTAATTTGACTATTTATAAAATATCATTGTAATTTATGTTAAAATACATTTTATTATACAGGTTTAATAAATATTCTATTTTTTAATTTTTTGGAATTTATTTATTTCATAAAAAGTAAAAAATTTAATTTTTTTTAGGAAGGTTTTTACATTTAATTAAAATAATTTTAAATAATTTAAAATTAAAATCTAGATTTTTATCAGTTTATTGTATATTAATTAGCATAGCTTACAAATTGTAATCTAAATGAAGTTTATTGAGCTCAATTTTAATTAAAATACATTGATTAGCTCCTTAAATCATTGATTTTGACTATTTATAATAAATAATTAATTTAAAATATTTATTAACATCAATAAATTTTAAAAAATATTTTGTTTATTTTAAAAATAGAATTTTGGATCTGAAAAATGTTTAATTATTATTTAAGACATTTAAAATAGAGCTAAAAATCTAGTAGTTTGCTCATTATTTTCTTTGATAGTTTATATTTTATGATATAATAAAAAGAAATGTTATTATTAGGATTTAGGCATTTAAATATTTGATTCTTCCATTTGTTAATCTCAATATCTTTTTATCGTAAGTATTTAATTATTAAATGATTAACTGTAATTCCATATTTACTTGAACTGAAACTAAAGAATGGACATATGTATAATTAAAAATATACTGAAACATGAATTCAAAGTTAAAACAAAGATTTTTTTTTAAGAAGTAGTATTAAAAATTGTATAATTGTAAAAATTCAGGTTTAAAAATAACAGATTTTATAATCACTTAGATTAATTTAATTATTATTATTTATATAAAGATTTTGTAATCATTATTTAATAAAGATAAGTTTATATATCTATCTATCTTCTAAATACAAAAAAATTATTTGTTTGTTAATTAATTAATTAAAACTACTTGGTATTTATTCTTAGTAGGAGAATTCTAAAATCTATAGTAAAGAAGGTCATTAGCTGTAATACTAAATTAAGAAAACATTTTATTTTAAGAGGTTATTGATTGAAGAAAACCAAAGTTAAATAAAAGGATAATCTGTTTTAAGATAAAGAAGTTAATATTTTGAATGTAATAACTTATTTTACTTTTAGTTATAATCTACTCAGTATTTAGATGTACATAGGGAGGTACAATTACTCCAACAACTTAGCCACCGCCAATTTATAATACATTGGCAAATGCAGGAGTTAGAGCTGACTACACTTTTTCATTCATTCCACAGACATTTTTACCTGCAGGAGGAAACTTATAGATTATATTTCCATCTCAATATAGTAGCACTTCAGCATTTTAGACAAATAATTTGGTTTGCAGTGTTACTTGTACAGCAAACGGATTAACTCTAACATTCACATTTCCATATGATCTAGCAGCAGGGATAGGTATCCAATAAAATATTTTAGATTTTTACATAAAAATATAAACATTAGAATTAGAGTTAGCATAAAAATTATTGGCTTTTTTTATGAAATATGGATTAACAATTTATATATTAATTATCAATTAGCCTAAACAGTTACTGTTTAGCAAGTCCTTAACCCTTCAACTAAAGGTGGTGTAGGAAGTTTTATACTCTAAACACTGTAAGGATAAAACATTGTTGATTAGAATAAAATTTTTGGAATCATTGGAATTGCTGATGTCTCAACAAATCTGATTTCTGCAAATATTTAAGTAAATCCATCAGGAAGCGATCTAGCTGGAGACTACACTTCATATCAGCTCACTTTTTAAACAGCCAATAATATACCTGCTGGAAGTTATTTTATTTTAAAGGTTCCAGTAGATTTTACATTAGAGGTAAACTAATTATTTTTTTGTTGCTTAGAGCTAAGTCTATAAATTAGATATTAGCAAAGAAAGCTTTTATTTATAAAGACTTACTTGTATAAATTGATTGATAGATCAATAAATAAATAAAGAGAAAATTTTTTGAACAGAAAAAAATATTTAAATTATAAATCCATGATATAACTAAAAAATTATTATAAAAATAGGACTATCCTACTTGCTTATCACCAAGTTTAAATGGTTATTTTATAGCTGGTTAGCTAATATGCACTTTACAGAATAATAACTAGGTAAGAATAGATGGAGTAGTGGGTGTTCTCACCTAAGGCATCAACTACGTGCTATAAATTTCGATGCAAAATCCTCCATACACTATTAATCCTAACACTGCTAGCAGTAGCTATGTCTTTTCTTTCTAAATTTATAAGTAAGGAACTTAAATATTGTTTGAAAGTTTTACTGGAATTTAAGGTCCTACAATTAATGCTGCAGGAATTAATAATGTCTCTTTAACTCCCACAGACTAAATAAACCTAAACAACAGGTATATATATGCTGAATATTAACTAAAATTTACACCAACCCTTGCACTTAAATATGGTAAATTAATCACAAAATTATTTTTTTATTCTAAATTAAAATTTACAAACAAATAAGCTAATGTGTGATAAAAAAACAATAATTTAGTAATTTAAATAGATAATTAAATATGCGTTTTTAAAAAGCTATTTTACCTTTAAAAACAAAAGAATATTTATCAATAGAAGATTTCTACTATAATTTAAATAATTAATTTGCTTTTTTTAAATAAAAATTACTTTAAAAATGAAGTAAAATAAATTAGTATAAAGACAAATTTTACAATCAAAAATAAATTTAAATTCTAATGATAATAGGAAATTGTATTGTGATATCTTTTCCTGCTTACTTTTAGGTTTTAATTAGTTGGTAACTAATGTACTTGCAGGAAAATATGTATTAATTGCATTATATAAAATATGGGCTTGATAATTTGTCAGAAAATAATAAAGTTTAAATATCTGTAAGCTCTAATTCAATTATCATCTCTAACTTTGCTACGCAGCAGTTTGTTTAAGAAATATCAGTTATCATCATGACAAGAAATCCTGATGCAGTTGGAACAACTACTCCCTTGAAGATATACATATATCAAGATACTAGCTAATCTACTTTAATAGCACAAGATGTTAATTCTGCTACTGCTAATATCGATCCTTATAGTAACTAACATATTGTTTTTAAAATTATTTAAATTATCTTGTTTTTTTTAAAATCAAGCCTCATGTGATCATTCAACTGATTAAATTTTAGCAAGTATCAACTATTACCTATGGTACAGTACTTGGCCTAAGGCTACTTAAACTCCAGTATTAATTCCTACAATTTAATTTGAGTTTAAGCCTTTGAAAACTATTCCTATTGGAGGATTAATAAAAATAACTATTCCTTCAGAATTTACCTTTAATCCTGCCTTTCGTAATTACATTTTTATTTTTAAACTATATCAGCAAATCTATTAATCAATAAATTAAATTATTTTGAGAATAGCTAATTATTTGATTGGTTGATAAAATTTAAATTTTTTTCAAATTTCTTAGATTTTATAAAAATTTAATTATTAATCATATTTGAAAAGCTACAACTGCAACTGACTGTGGTATTTACTATGGATATTCCTAATTTACAATGACTGCAGGAAATCCTCCTTAATTTAGTTATATATATCCTTCATAAACATAAAGATCTACACTCTTTTAAAGTTATCAAACTGTAGGAACTGTTGGGTCTAATTCTTTTGCATGTTAAACTTCTATCACTGGAAATACTATGACAATTTCTGGCATTCAGAATACAGTAATTAAAATGAGTATAAATTATTTTTAATTAATTATTTTTTATTTTAGCTTTTTGGGAGTCAGGGATTAATTCACATACTCTAGTTAAAAAATTGGATTATGACCCCAGCAAGAAATGCGTATTTTATTAAAAATAAAATCTTTTATTTATTCATACTCAATTCTGAAATAGGACTTACTTTTTTGCATTAACCTCTTATGATAGCGACTAATAAACAATCTTAGAGTCTTGGAAAGATGCATTTTAAATAAATCCAAAAGATGTAATTTTACTATAAGAATTTTAATAAAATTTTCAAGTTAATAATAAATATTTAAAATTAAAGCTTACAACAACTCCTGTAGTCAATCTGATAAATAATTTCGTTTCTAGTGGTACCACAATTTCAAATTCTGTATTGGACATTTCTTTTACAACAGACATAACTATACCTAGTGGCTAACCAATATATAAATCAACTGATACTTAGGGATTTATTTAATTAGATTTTAGGTAATTAGCAAGTACTGATGTTTGGTAGCTTGGATTAGGACTTAATGTTCCAAGTGGGACTTAAATACCCTGCAGAGGTATTCAAGGGATTATACCTATTCAAGGATCATCTATTACTTGTACTTATGTACAAGCATCGTACACTGCTTTAACTACAACTACATTTTCTTAGATCTTCATAAAAAATTTTGTGTAATACTAAATGATTAATTACTTCATAACTATTTAATATCTAATTAATTATTTCACATAATATATTTTTAATTTCTTTCATTTTTAAAATAAAATCTATAAATAAACATTTAATAATTAAAAGAAAAATTCCAGCAAACACTTTAGTAAGAATTCATATTCCTAATCTTCTTAATCCATAAGGAACTGGAACCTAATCTGATTTATCAATAAGAATAGTCTAAAACACAAATAATGTTTTTTAATACTTAGCTTAAAAATCGATAAAAATTACTGATTAGCGTACATTTTCATTAATTTAATTATATTAAATTTTTTGAAAAATTATTATTTTAAATATTCTAAAACTATTTATTTATTTATGAAATGTGCCAAATATGCCCAGACTTATTTAACCTTTTAAACTATTATCTATATTAATAGCAATTGGTGTTTTTAATGTTTAAAATGTCTTGAATCTCAGTTATTCGACTAATTACGTAGGATAAACATTCAATTTAGGTTTCAATACTCAGACTTAACCTCTAGCAGGAGATTTACTACTTATTTAGTTACCAACATTTTCAAATGGTTTTATAGTTCAAGACCAAACTATATCTTGTTCAGTCAATTCTATCAATATGTATTGCATTCCATACTATCAAGCAGATATGATCCTAATTATGATATCATAAACGTTTGCAGCAGCACAGTAAACTATTCTCATATCAAATATAAACTGGCCTCAATATCAAAGCAATTTCGGTGCATCAACTCCCACTCTTGATGTTTATTGGACATCTGCTACAGGAGTTACTAAGAAGGCTGAGAGAAATAATTTATTACCAAATAATTTACCAAATTATTTCTCAAATGCATCAATTGTTATACCTAAAAAGGTACTTTAATTAAATAAAAGCACTTATTATATAAACAAACATTATCAATAAAAAGGGAATTCAATATGTAGATTGCTCTTACTAATTTACATTTACTGGAAATGCTGATATTCCAAGCTTGAGCTTGATATAAATTATTTTCCCCAACAATTACAATTTATTGGGATCGACTCCACTACCTAGCGTTACATATTCAGGCTTAACAAGCTTTAGTTCTACACAACAATTATCTATTTAACTAACAATTCAAATGATTACGGTAAATACATATATAAAAATAATACAATTTAAAATATACATTAAAAAAAACAGATTTCAAACAATTAATATCTCCCAGCAGGTTCTACATTTACAGTAACAGTCTCAGGAGTTAAGAATCCTCAAACAATGCCTGCTAATGGTCTATCAACGGGATGGGGTATTCAAGTAATTTAATATGATGCTGTAAAAGATATTAGTTACTTAGTTATGCAATAGTTAAATTTTTACACATTCACTTTTGATCCAGTTTTCACTCCTGGAACTATAGTTTTCAATTCAATTACAGCTTTTCCACTTAACGCTGATGAAACAGCAACTTACAATATTTAGTTTACTCCCTACACTAACATACCTGTCTAAGGTGTTATCTAAATTACATTTCCTCAAAATAATTTCAAAGTAATTTAATTATTATCTTTGCATTTGTTAAATTAATTACTTGATATATATTTAAATTTATATAGTCTCTCCCCTCTCCTCCAAATTGCAGTATGGCTGGAGCAATTACAACTTTTAGTAGCTGTACACTTAGTGGCTCTACTTTTTCCATAGTGATTTAAGAGTAGTATAATTCTGGTAGTGGGAGTATAACCTTATCAATAACTAATATATAAAATCCTGATTAAGGTACTTCCGATGGTTTTATAATATAAACAACTTACGATGGTCAAACTCTAGATATTACAGATTAAACTACTTTGAATAGCAGAACAATAACTACTGTCTAAAGAGCTCCTGAAATTACTATTAACTCAATTACTTTTAGTCCATAAAATATCAGCGAAAAGAGTACATACACCTTCTCATTTATAACAAGTGATATCATAACTTCTTAAATGCAAATATTATTTCAATTCCCATCAGATTATGATAAGCTTTTAGGATAAAATATCAAGTGCAGTATTGTTTCTGGTATACTAGGTAACAATTAAAATAAAAATATTCATTTTATTTCATAAAATTACTTTCATGTAAAACTAAATTGAAGTTTAAATCATTTTAAATTTGTTAGGCAATAATTACAGCTGTTATGTGTAAAATGGTGGAGTATATTTGCAGAATTTTGACTCTTATCAACCAAGTAGTTCAAATCCAATTGTTGTGTAGATATTTGGTGTAACAAATCCTAATATAGCTTACAAAAATACAGATTATTTCTCGATTTCCTTATTATACAAAGGGGATAACAAGTTTATAAACTCCTAACCTCAGGCAGGATAATTAAAAATGTATGGCAACCCAGGATGGCTATCAGTTTAGGCTGTAACAGCTAGTTAATTTAATGTGAGATACACTGCTAGTTATTAATTTTAATTTACTCTTAGTACGAATGTTCCAAAGATTTTATCATAAGGAGCTATATTTATTGATTTTCCTCCTTAATTTGATTAGATTTCAGATGGAAGAGGATCTTGTACGACTACAACAGCTTCGTTTGCTGCAGTCATAGATTGCTTCACTATTTAAAATCGTTACAATGTAACAGGAAATACTTAAGATTTCTCTGGATAACTTCAAGTATCAATAGCCTCAGTTTTAAATCCTACTTTCTAAGGAGTTACAGATAACTTTTATGTGAGTTCTTATGATGGCATAAACTAAATTATTATTGATAGAAGCTTCATTAATTTAGATCCCTTTTCATTTAGCTACACTTATCCTGGCCCACTTATACATGTAAATAATGATTAAGGCATTTAACTCTACCCTGGAACTCAAACTGTTGATCTATATATCTCACTAGATTTTCCCTCACTACTTGAGCTAAGTGTTAAGCCAAATATCTTACCAGGTTTCAAGGTTATCCCATTCGACATTCCAATCCATTTAGGTTAAACGTCTATTCCATTCAGAATTTCTTGCCCATAGTAAATTTTTTCTGGTACCTATACACTCTAATGGGTAACACTTGGAGATAATGTTCCACCTATTTACACTCCAATATAAACTTCTTAAATTACAATTCTCAGCCCTACAAGTAAAATAAACATCAAACTATAATATTTTATAAATTTTCTTGATTTACTTTGAAATAGTTATTATAATTCTTCAAAATTTCAAAAATTAAGTTGAGAAATTTTACAAAAAATTTAATCTGCTTTTTAAAATAAGTTTTATCAAAAGTATTTGATTTTTTTTAGAGAAATGAAACAAACATAATTAATTTTTAATTTAAAATCATTTTCTAAAAATGATTATATTTATTATCAAAAGAAAGCATTTAAAATTACTTGCTAATTAAGATGATTTTACTCTAAAAATTAGAAATTTATTTCAAGTGATTTTTTCTCTTTCTTATTTAATTGATATGATAAATTACAAAAATAAAATATTTTTTAATAAATAAATAAGCATTTTATTTTAAAAATTAAAATAATTTTTTTATGTATCAATTAACAGTTTAAACAGTTTTCATGAACCCTATCTTAGATATTCCTTATGGCGGAACTTCTTTAGACACATATCTTTCTGTGACTTACGCTTCTGACATTTATTTTGAAGTTAATATGAATTTAGCTTCTTAGTATCCAGGAATTTCATTAAGTACACAAGTACTAAATTTCACCAAAGGTATAAACTAACTCAGTTTTAGAGTTATATCTACTCCTACAAACAATACTAGTAATTCCATTTCTAGAGGTTCTGTAGTTTTCTCTTTAACAGGAATAGACTCAACTATATTTTAACTACAAAATACTTAAATGTACTTCAATTTAATTGCAGCTGATAACATAGCACCACAAATACAATAGGTCTAGACAGTAACGATATTAAAAAACAGTGTTTAAATTAATGTCATGACTAATGAGCCAACCGTACTTTACTACATGTGCAGTTTAAATGGAACTTCTTATCCAAGTTTTGCATAAGTTTTTAATTAAACGACTCCTCCTGCCAACACTACTTAAAGTTAGTATGGATAATTAGTTTTAAGCTAAGCAAATGCTAATTTTTACTTTAACATAACTAACCTCACCGCCCAGACTCCTTATATTGTTCACCTATATTTCTAAGACAGAGGAAATAATTTTGCCAATAAGACTCTAACTTTTGTCACAAGCAGTAAATTGAATATTAAGTAATTTAAATCAAAAAAACATTATTTAATAACTAGATCGATACAATGCAGCTACATTTAGTCTAAGATTCTAAGTGCTCCAACTTTCAGCGACTGATATAAAGAGCGTGCTTATCAATTTATCTAACATCTTGACTATTGATCTGAATTCGTAAATTCATAGAATTTTAAATTAAATTAACTTTATTTGTTCAATTATTATTCTTATTTAATCACTCCAATTTTTGTTAATTCATTAAATTCTATTAAAAATAAATTATAAATTTAATAAATAGCTTGTAGATCTAAAAATATTACTTTAATAATACATCATCGAGTACTAGCTCAAGTAGAATTCTGTAAACTAGTTAATCAGCAGACTTAACAGATTCAATTTCAGAAATTACAGAAAATTAAGGCAGCTAAAAAAGTTAAAAATCTAATAGAGTATTAGATGTTTCGACTTCAATTTATACTCTACTTAACATCTAAATATCTTCAAATAGATTCACTGAATATTACCCTTCACCTTTGACTTTGGCGAATTCTTTGAATAATAAAACTGTATAACTGAAGGCTGCTATGCCCACATATGACAGTTCGTATTAAGTAATCCCAAACACATTTGTATCTTACTATCCTAATTTTATTTAGCCCCCTTAATTTTTAGCTAATGACTGGTCTACTGCAAATTTCACAGTCGTTTTAGATTAACCAGGATTTGTTTATGTAACAGGAGAATTATATGTCTCAAATACCTAACCATCTCCTTATCCTGATTAAATTTATTGGGGCTATGACCATACAAATATTTAAGCACCAAGTGGGTATGTAGAAGTTAGCTAGGGATATACTTCATTTAACTTAACTCTAAGTAACCTTAAACCAAATTCAAAGTATTTTGCTTACATAATTGGAGGAAGTGTCTAACCTGGATATCCTGATTTGATGGATGCATCTAGAATTGTAAGAATTTAATTTACTACAATTCCTTCACCTGCAGGTAAAATTAATTAATTTTTTAACTTAACCTATATACATATAGAAAGAACATAACAATTAAATATTTTTAACAAATTTATTAATATAGATTTAGAGCTAAACATAAATACTGGATTGAAATTAGAATTTAGTTCTACGCTTCTATTTCTACTATTTTTAACTTCTTAACTATTTATGTGAAGTGTCTTAGAATGTGTTAAAAACTAATTTAATTTAATTTACGTAAATGAGCAAATTCTTAATTCTTAGTTCGATATATTTTTAATTCATCATTAAAGTGCGTTTGTCATCCTTAATTATAAACTAATATTTACATGATATTTTTTTTATTAATTTAGTTAAAAGTGTTAATTATTTACGTAATTTTAAATTACATTCCTCTTTTATAATTTTTATCTATCAAGATGTTATTTTAATTGATTAAAAAACTATGATTTACCTCTACAAATTAATCATAAGCATTTAGATTGAGCATTGAATATTGAATATCTATTTATCTTTTTTATTGCAGAAGAATTTATTTCATATGATATAATTGAATTAATTTAAGTTAATATAATAAGATTAATAAAGAATTTTTGATATTTTTCAAACTTAAAAAAAAAAACAAGCCAAAAAAAAGCAAGATTAATCAAGGACTCAGTCAGTCACATATATATTTACTTTTAGATTTCCAAAACAAAAAGATGCAACAAGATAATTTAGATGGTTTAGAAGAATAACTCAATGGATTGAATATAGGTGGATAGACAGGAATTGTTTATGATTTAGAATAGTTAAAGCACAAATCAATCAGACAACATGTTGAATGCCCTGCCAGACTTTAAAGCATATTTAATCATTTATCAAACAAAGGTTTGCTGAAATCACCTCTTGTCCAAGTTATTGATAAACTCAAGCCCGCTGATAAATCAGTTGTAAAGTATGCTCACGATGATTCTTATATAGATTTTATTGAAGGAATGTGGCCAGAAAAAACAAAAAAGAAAGAGATATACATGCTTGATACATATTTCAATTAGAGTAGCAAAGATGCAGCATATTTAGGTGTTGGAGGTGTTATCGAATCAGTAGATAGAATTATTAGCAAGTAATGGAAAAATGCTTTCTGCATCATTAGACCTCCTGGCCATCATTCTGGTGAATCAAAAGTTTGCACAGGATTTTGTTTCTTCAACAACGTAGCTATAGCAGCAAAGTATCTCTAAAAGAATCATGGAATTAAAAAGGTTCTTATATTTGACTGGGATATTCATCATGGTGATGGAACATAGCATATTTTCTAGGATGATCCTAATGTTCTATTTGTATCCATGCATAGACACGATGATGGTAATTTTACTTATATTTGGTTTAATTTTTTAGCTTGTATTTAGGCATATTTAATAAATGTTTTCTGTCACTCTACAAAATACACCTTTATTTTTAGATATTCATGTATAAATACAAAGAATAACTTAAAAAATTTAAACTAGGATCTTTTTATCCTCAAAGTGGCTCAGTGACCAATAATGGCTCAGGAGAAGGCAAAGGTTTTAAGATAAATATCCCATGGGATATAGGATATAGTTAAAATGCTCTAACTGCAGGTACTGATGAGTATATTTATGCCTTTGAAAGAATTGCTTTTCCTATTATTTAAGATTTTAAACCTGAGTTTATTTTGATATCTGCTGGTTTTGATTCCGCTGAAGGTGATCCATTAGGATAGTGCAAGCTCACTTATGAAGGATACGCGTAATTTATCATTCATTAATTTATCATTCTTATTTATATAAGAAATAATCTTCTTCCAAAGCAGCAATTTTATTTACTAGAAAAAGTGATATACAAATTTATACTTTTAAATCCATCCTTACTAATGAATTAGCCAGCTTGGCATAATACAGTTTTAAGAAGGATTTAAAAAAAACAGTAAAATTTGATTAATTTTATAATTTGATTTAGACCAATCTTAGTTTATTATTTAGAATTTAATTTTAAGACATTGTAAAATAGAACATACTGACTAAATCTTAAATATAACTTAAAATTGTAAACAAAAAACTTTCAAGAATTTAATTATTGTAATTCTTAAAAGTTAAAGCGAATTATTTTTTATTTTCAATTATTTTAAAATTTATATAATCTTATAGTTTGAGTTTTAATTAAAAAATAAAGACCAAAGTATTTTCATGAGAAATCATGTTATATATTTTATATATTTAAATTAAAATTTGATAAAATAGATATTTAACTAGAAGATTAATGGATATAAATAATGGCAAAAACATATTAGTAGTTTTAGAAGGAGGATATAACTTAGAAAGTATTTGTTGGGCTGCAGAGTCTGTCGTTAGAACATTAACAGGAGAAACCATTCCTATAGATAAAGAATAAAAAAAATATAGCTTGCAAGAAATAAAGGATCATATTTAGCCAAACATTATAGGATTTAATGCAGTTAAGTAATGCCTCTAGGAATATGGTAAATACTGGAAAATGTTAGGAGAATTTGGTAATTAATTTGATAAATAAATGATAATAAATGTTACTGAGAAATCACAGATATCTGCTGGACACGAGTTAAATTTTCTGATAAAAGAAGATCAATTATGGAAAAAATGTAAAAAGAATGAAATAGCATTCTACAGGGATCTGAATAATCCTAATTCAATTTATAAGGAAGAAAACGAAGTACTAAAGAAATTCATTCCTAAGCTAATAGGAATAGAAAATTATAATAATAATGAGTATGTAGTTCTCGAAAACTTGAATTATGGAAGATCAAAGGGATCAATTATTGATTTTAAATTAGGTCGCAGTACACTTCATAGTTCATATAGTGCAGAAAAATAAAAATAAGCAGATAAAAAAGACACCAAGAGTACTTCTCGTTAGTACGGATATCGCTTAAGTGGTGCACTCTTTAAAAACGATTTGGGCATCCCTGCTGAGGTATTAAAGAAAGGAACCTACCTACTTTCATTGACTTAGAAATAAATCCATTAATATATTAAAAAGCTATTTTCTTCTAACTCACCAAATTTTGATTAGATTAATTTAGTTCCACTTTAAGAGTTTATTAAATTTTTAGAAGAGCTCCTTGGTTTCCACGAAAATGTTAACACTCGTCAATTTATAGCTTCTTCTATTATAGCTATTGTAGATAATACCAAAAATTCATATGCCTTTAAATATATTGATTTCAACTATGTTGGTGATCACCCAGAGGGCGGACCCCAAAGAGATCCAAATGTTATATTTGGTATTAAAAATTTAATAGAATCATGTAAAAAAATATATAATTCAGCTCTTAACAAAAAGGAAAAATGAAAATGTTATTTATAATTAACTTTTAAATTATTAATAAATAAAATATAATAATTAAAATCTTTAAATCAACGAGTTAATCATTTAATAGTATTCAATCCTTTGTTTGCAATAATTTTATTTAGTGTGTATATATAAATATTTTTTTTAATGTGTATTTATATCATATTTTATTATTATTTCTTTTCTCTTAAAATATATTTACTACTAAAATTAATTTAAATAAGACATGTTAAAAATCCTATTTAGCTCAAATTATATTATTAAAAGTAAATGGCAATCAACCCTAATCCAACTAATATAAAAAGATTTTATTCAAATTAGAGCAAATCACAATAGAATTGCCTTAAATAAAAAAAAAATTAAATAATTAATAGTTAATTTAAAGGTAGCATATGGCAAATATTATTCAAATAATTATTAGATTTAAAGACAGAGATTTATTATATTTAAAATTTAGTTTTAATTGAAAACATCAACAAATTAAATTTTAATTATTACAATCGCATATTAGTAAGTATTTGATTGGTTATGGAAGATTATCTGGTTAAAAAAGCAACTAATCTAGATAAAAACTTATAATTTAAAATTAAAATTTGAGAATCTTATTTGTTGTATTATTAAAATCAGAAATACAACTTTAATAAAAATAGAAAAGTATTTATATTAACATTATAAATTTTATTAATATAAAGTGTAGACTAATTATTAAAAGTAACTATGTTAATTAAAATCTGCCCATATATATTATAAATATAAAATAAAGAACATACTTGAAGTAAAGAAAATATTTAAATAAAATATATATTTTTATAATGAAGATTTGTTTGTTCAGAAAATATTATCTATAAAGCTATTGTGAAGAAATATGTGCTATTAAATAAGATAGATTGGGAAAAAATAAAAATAAAATAAGAAATAATAATAATACAGCAATCAAACTTTTATAAATTGATTTATTCATTTGATCATTAATTAATAAAGATCATTCATTAACAAATTATGCAAGAGAGATTTAATGTTTTATAATATGAATGAATAGATGCAAAATATCATATCAATAAAAAATAAATTAATAAATAAAATGAAAGAAAGAAAGAAAAGAACGCGCTACAAATGAATAAAAATTAGGTAGGTAGCAGCTATTAAGTATTTTTTGCAAATAACTAGCAAGCAATAAATAAATAAATAAATAAAATAATAAAGAAGATAGGATGGGATATAAGATAAGCTTAGAGCAAGTGACAGACAAACAGAATGATATATAAATAAATTAATAAATAGATGAAGGAGGAGAAAGAAACATCTTAGTATAATGAGGATTTCAATTAATTATAAATAAATAAAAAAAGATTGCAAATAATAATGACTGTATTGGAGTTTGATATTAAATTATATGAAATATCTTAATTATTTTGAAAGAATTTCAAAAAGAAAAATTAAGAAGAAGGAAAAGAAGAATAGCCAAATTTTGGTAAAGCAGAAAAATAAAAGCAATTTCAATATAAAGAGATGAATTACTCATACAAAAGATACTGGGAGCCCTCAACAACTTAAGTATTAGGATTATCATTATCAGTTAATGCTATTTCAGCTGCCCTTACTTATCCTATCGAATTCGTTAAGGTAAGATCCCAAATTAGAACTGAAGGAGTAGGTATTCGTAGCAAGAACTTATACATGGGTATCAATCCTAACAAAGTATTCCGTGAGATTCACGCCACTGGTAACGGATTACGTGGTTTCTACCAAGGTTTTGAGTCCCACTTAATTGGTCGTTTGAGCTACCTCTTCATCAGAAATCTTACCTATAAGATTATTTACGATAGAACCAAGCCCGTTAAGGCTCATAACGATCTTTCTCACAGAGAAAAGGGTGTTATTGCCGGTTTTGCAGGTGGTTTGGCTGCATTTTTGACATCTCCTGCTGAATTAGTCAATACTCGTACCATCGCTGAAGGTGGTAAGCCCAAAGAATGGAGATGGGGATATAAAGGTTTAATGGACGGTATCAACAAGATTGCTGCTACTGAAGGTGGTAACGCAGCTCTCTTCAGAGGTTCCTACGCTAACGTTCTTAGAGCCGTCATCCTTAACATCAGTTTGACTGGTCCTTTTGATTATTTAAATGAAAAGATTTGGATTACTTTTGGTGATATGACCTGGAATAAATACGCTGCTCTTCTCTGGGCTGCTTTCTGGGGTAGTGTTGCTACTCTTCCCTTCGATAATATTAGAACTCGTCTCTATGCCCAAAATGCTGATCCTACTAAAAATAGATTAGTCTATTCTGGCTGGGCTGATGCTGCCAAATAGTTAATCTAACACGAAGGTATTAGTGGTTTCTATGTTGGTTTCTACGCCTTCTACATTCGTACTTTCCTTTATGCTTGGACTACCGTCTTCCTCACCGATAAAATTACCTCTGACTGGAAGAGAAAGGCTGGCCTCAAGGAATGGCAAATTTGATTTAACAATTTAAAAAATAATAGCCATAGTAGTTGAAGTATATAGCAAAAGTGAATAATTAAGAAGTACTAATTGCAATATCATTATGGTTACCATGCTCTTAAATAGCTTCAATCTAAAATAGCATAGCAAAAAATAGGTTAATTACAATTTAATTTGGAAAATCATCATTAGAATATGACTCAAGCAAATATGTAATTCTAGGAAATAGTAATGATATTCATTAGATATACTTCAAGCAAATTAAAGCTATTCATTATTATAAATAAATTACTTAGCATCTAACTACTAACACATTTTTACTCATGTATTATTGCAAATAAAAAATGATCATACTAATATATTCATTCGTTCTTCATTGTTATTCTTAAGCTTAATTGGAACATATTCATCTTATATTCTATTATTCTTCTCTTACTAAATATTTTGCAATTTCGATTATCATTTTCCTCTTGTTGTTGAATGTACATGCATGCTATAAATCAAATAAAAACAATCAACACACCCAAATTTATGCATAAAATAACTCATAATATCTATCAATCAATCATTCAACATGCAGATAATAATAAATATTATTTTTTTCTTTATTAAAGCATATCTTTTTATAAAAGCATTAATAGTTTATTTTTCAAGCAAATAAGATTAAGTAAGCGATTCTATATAGATTTAGAAGATGGTGTTTAAAAATAATAGATAGCAAGCGCTAATTCACCATATAAACTTCCTCATAAGCTATGAAAATTGATTTAATAGGTTTTATCAAGCACTAGTTTGGGTAGACATCATTAAAAGGAAATAAAATAAAGCGAAAATTAAATAAATAGCAAACAATTAGATCGACTAATAAATTACAATTTAATTATGAAAAGTTACTCTTCCAAATATGAATTTTTAGAAATAAACAGCAAGTATATAATATTCAGACAAATTAATAAATAAAAATTTCAATCAACTAAAGCAAAATTATATTTTTAATTTTTTTTAATTGGAGAGAAGATAACATTCGAATGCAAATCAAACCATTTTTTAAAATAAAGTTTTTGTTTACTTTCATTTTAATTTGACTAAATTTTTTAAATAGAAGAAATCAAAAATTCATTCAACAATTTTTTTATTAAGCAATTTTTAATTTAAACTTTGTAATTTAAAAGTTAATTTATTAATAAAGTGATTCCAAACGTTAAGCAAAATATTTTAAGTTCATATTTTTTAATTAATTCTAAAAAGTATTTTTTTAATTTAAATTAAATTAATTTACCAAAAAATACAAAACAAAAAAACAAAAATGATAATCAAAGTTTTTAAATTTCAAACAAAAACAAGTGTAAATTTTCAATAACTGTCGTTTATATTGAAATTAAAATAATTTTTTAACAAAAATGCTATGAAAAATATAATAACCTTGAAAAAAAAGATTATCTTTCTTCTCAAATTAGAAACAAAAAAAACTTGAACTAAATTCAATTTTCATAGCTTTTTGCTTAATTAATTATTTGTATTTTTTTTGTTATTCTCAATTAATAGTTATTTAGGCTTTAATTTATTTTTTGTAAATTTTCTTTTGTCAATTTCTTTTTAGTTTTCGTATAGATAGCATTTTGAATATTGCAATATTTTTAATTAGCCCTAAAAAAACATTAATCTATAACTACAAATATCAAAAATAGCAAATTAATTAGTTAAAAAGGGAGGTGTCTGTTTTCATACAACAAATTTAAAAGGTTATCACAATTAGCAGGATTTTAGTGGACATATTTACATATAGAATTAGGTATGATAAATATGTTAAATGACAGTAGCAGGAATATAAAATAAGAGGATATAACTACAGGTTCGTATATGAGCGTTTCAATGAAAAGTTTAATTTCTACTAATTATAACCAAAATACAGAATGTTTTTACGACGATCAAAATTTTGATGAGTCAAATCACCAATTTTAGCAAATGAAGCTACGCTACTCTTTAGAAAAGCCATCATTAAATAAGTAAGCATATTAACTAGTTTACAACAAAAATTAAGTTTTCAAACATCTTCTTTCCAAAATTGATTTGCAAAAAGTCAACTCACTTTACCAAATTCGTTAAAATTTTTTACTATTTTTTGAAATGATATAGTAACAGCTATCAAGCAAATTTAAAAGAGAAAGGTCTAAATGAGTGCAAAAATACAAAATTGGCTTGGAAAATACTTGAATAGTACCATAATAAATCAATTTACCTCAAAGCAAAGGCCTATATGGCAGCTTAGAACAACAAATAACTTTTCTATGAAATGCTTTTCAAGTTAGTGCTTAATTACCTTTAACCTACAGAAATCTTTAAGTTACTCTAAGTCTCTAGATAATTTCGTGATAATAAATTTAAGCCTATAATAGAAAGTAGAATGGAGTTTCTCATAACTAACGTAATCCTATTCTTAAAATAACTAAAATAATATTTAAGAATTCCCAATTCTTCATAAAAGAATTTAATAAATTTGGTATTGAAGAAATTAATATTATTCCTTTATAATCCATTCGCTACTGTAACGAAATTTTATGTTACTTCCTTACAAGTCAATATCAAATTAAAATTATCAATCAACATTAATTATGTTGTATATAAAAATGTTCGAAGTAATCTTAATCAAAATCTTTATAAAATAGGAAAATGTAATATATTATTAGAGTATGTTCAATTATGCGATGTAAATTGACTCAAATAGAAAACTGTTGGCCCAATAATTTCAGGTATAATTTTCTTTTTAAAATTATTGCAACAAAGAAAGAACAATCTTTTTTATATTTTAGCATTTCAGCAAGTTAAAAAATGAGTACGAAGAGGTTATTCACAATGACGTAGAACGCACATTTCAAGATCAAGAATTTTTTAAGTCTGCACGCAAGTAAGCAAACCACTTTCTTAGCTAAACTAGAAAAATTTATCTACAAATATTTTTGCATATTTTTAATTCAGTAGATTTAAATTTGAAAAATTAAATTAACATTCCTATTTTTTTATTAGCAAAAGTTGTCTGAATTAGATTCTAAAAGCACTTTCTTCTTCTAATTAAGAGCTCGGATACATTCAAGGAATAAATTATATAGCTGCTATTCTTTTAAGCATAATGCCACCTGAAGAGACTTACTGGGTTACCAAACAAATTCTTGAGAAATATAATTTGGCCTCTCTTTTTCTTGATTAATTTTAAAATCTAGAGCTATTCACATTTTAAGCTTCTTGCTTTTTTAAGAATTTCATTCCAGATTTGTTTAATCACATGGTATTATATTAAATATGATTTTTAAATAAAAATGATAACTTAATTCAATTTAAATTAGAAAATATTCAGCGTTTAATATGAAATAACGATATAAAGATGGGTACTCTCTTTCTTTGCTAACGATGTGGATGTGCAACTGATGATTAAAATATTAAATTTATTCATATTTAAAGGATTTAAGGTAATCATCAAAGCAGTTATTGCACTTTTATCAGTACACAAAAAAAATATTCTACAAATAAAATCTCAAGAAGAAATTTATGAATATCTTCAAGAAAAAATATCTGAATAACCAGTTTCTCATGTAAATAATATGATTTTGAATTAAATAAATGAATTTTAATTAATTTAAAAATAATTGATTTTAATATAAATTTCATTGAATTTATTAATAACCAGGTACTGTTTTTGAGAGAAATGAAAAAGTTCAAAGTGACAAGAAGGCTCCTTGAAGAATGTGGAATTAAATACAAAAAATGCAAAAATAATTAAATTCCTTTATTCGAGTTGATTAAAACTCATCATGGAACACTTGAGTGGTTCAATAATTTTGGTACTAATTCTCCAGTAAGCACTACTAAACATAAAACAAGATAAAAAAGATGTACTTAATCAAATAATATCTTGCCAAATACTCGTGAAAGAATTTTTACTACAGACAGTGCTAGGGATCTGATAAATAAGAGTCAGAGAGAAAAGAATTCAAATAATGGTTCTTTACTTAACTTAAGTGGGTAAAGGAACTAGGATTAGTAACTCTCTTCGAAAAGAGAACACTCAATTACTTATGCTGATAGTATTAGTTACAATAAAGCAAATTAAATTCTGACCTTAAAAAAATACAGTAGTAGAGATATTTATGAAAATAATAGTTATAAATTAAATTACTTACAAAATGCCTAAGATATTTAGAGAATTGATAGCTATAGACATCTTGAATTGTAGAAAACATCTGAGTAAAATAACACTAGAAGAAACGGTATTAAATATGACTCAAATGAGAATGACAGAAATCAAGATTTAAAGATGCAAGCTCTTCTTTAACCATCTACTTCAGAGAGCGAAGATGAAAAAACTAACAAACCACTTGACTCTTAGTTAAACCATTAATCTTTTAAGGAGTTCCGAAGCATTACAAGCTAGAGTATATTTAACAACCATAAAGTAAATTAAAATTAGCAGTTTACTTCTTAAAATTAAAATCTACATGCATCATTGCAGCAGTAACAATAGCCTAATAAACAGCCTCAAATAATTACTGTTAATTTGAAATATCCTTCTAACAATAGAGAAAACATTCCAAGCTTGTAGAAAATAGAATAAAATAACTCATTTTTTGTTGCAAAAAACCAGCTTGATTTGAATTTTTAAAAGAAATAAAGCAACAGCTATGAGTAGAGTGATAATTTTAAAATAGAATCAACTTCTTACAAAAATCTACCTATAGATTAAAATAATGTATCTTCTGCTTTAATCTCTAGCAAGTAGCTAATTGAACACGCTATTTCATAGGGTAATCTCTCTTATAGAGAAAATTAGCTGAACGGAGGTAAATCATTAACACCCAGAGGAAATGGAAAAGATGGATTAGAAATTAATTATTTGAAATTCTTAAAGTAAAACATAAAAAACTAAGCTACTGGCTAAGAGCCGGAAAGCTACAATCCAGGTAGATTTTTCAAAGATCATTTGAAGATATAAGAAGAGATCAAAAAAAAGTTAGAAACAGATAGCTTTTAAATCAAATCAAATCCAAATCAATTAAACATTTCTATTAACAGCTAGTAAAACACTAATTCAAACTAAAATTTAACTTCAAACAGCTCAAAACTAAAGCAAAGGCCTGAAAGAGAGCTCTCAGCAAATTCTTTAGTCAACACAAGTTCAAATAACAGTAATAATAACAATCTAAATGCTTAAGCAACTAGTATAATTCAATCAACATCAAATAATTAAAACTCTTTGAATTAGATGACCTACTCAAATTATTTGTAGCTGAACTAAAGTTTGAGCTCAAATCAAATTGAAAAAATTAAAGATATTTACAAATAAAATTATAACAAAATGTAACATTAGTAACAGTAAAACTACTCCTCAGCATCAAACAGTGTCTAAACAGCGAATTAAAATAGTTAATAACCATAGATCATATAAGATTTAACCATTCCATAAGAGAGATTACATCCATCATATTCAATGCATTCAAACGAAGAAGTAATTCTATCAAGAAAGCATGCATATTCTATGTTTGGAAACACTCCTGACTCTTAAAATACTCCTTAGAGTTAAATACAAGCAGGTTCATTTTCATCAGCTGCTACCCTACATGGAATTCACTCTTAAAACTATAATCAATAGAGTTCAAATACATAAATGTTCAACAAAGATATAAATAATTTAAATTAAATTCCTTAACAAATTTAGAAATCTTATTCATAAATGTCCATGTATTCAATACCTAATCAAAGCAAGTAGCAAAATACCCAGTTATAATTTAGCTCAAATAATATTCCTAATAATTAGATAAACTCATCTATTTAAACGTAACAAAATATGCCATCTATTTTTTAATAGATCACCAATCAACCAAATCATGGTAACATCAACAATTAGTACGTTAATAATCATAATAATTCTATAAATAATAGCAATAATAACTAGATTATAAATAATAATAGCTAGATAAGTAACAGTAAAAGCAATAGCAGCAATATCAATTAGGTAAACAATATGAGTAATAATTAAGCAAGCAATTTAAATAGTAATCAGGTAGGAATCAATATTTATAGTAATTAAATTAATAGTAATATCCATAGCAACTAGATTAGCAACAGCAGCAATAATAATTAATTTAATAATATTGCTTAATAACCAATTTCTATGCAAAATTAAAATAGTAATTCTAATTTAATTAAACCTATGAATTTAAATACCTTTAATCAAAATAAATTAAATGGAAATATCCATAATAGTTCTTCAATGATATAAGTGAGTGCTTATTCATCTAATAATAATAATAATAATAATAATAATAAAAACAACAGCAATAATAATAGTAATGCTCCAGTGAATAATAATATAAACAACAATTAAGGAAGTTAAAGCTTGTCTTAAAATCAATTGAATTAAGTTAATAAAAGCGGAAATTATTCCAATAATAATAATAATAATAGCTAATCTACAACAAACAATAATATGTGTAGCATTTAATTAAATAATTACAATACTAAAAATAATAAATAGTAGCTGCAGTAACAATAGTAGTAGTAGCCATAGTAGTAATCACAAGCAGAATAATATAATTAGATTTTAAATAATAATAGTAGCAGCAATAATAACAATGATCTGCTTCAAATCAACAAAACAATTAGCTAATAAAATAGTTTAAACAATTTCAATAATTCCCCTCTTTCTTAAAACTAAAATTTATAAAACCAGTCTTAACCTTCAAGCTAAAATACCATAATATAGAATTAAATTTAAAGTAAAATTCAATACAACCAGTAACAAATACAATTACCATAGCAATATAGCTAATCAGGCTAAACGCCTATTCAAAATAACAACTTAAATTAACTTTTTTAAAACTCAAAATTAGGCCTAAGCAGTATTTCAAACTAAGCTCAACAGCAGTATCCATTAACTATTTCAGGAAACTCAAGTTAGCTTGGTTAGCAATAACAGACGTTTTAAATGTAGTAATATAACAATTAAAATTCAAGCTAATCATTGTAAAAACCACAATCTTCTTAATCTTAGTAAAGTTTTTGTGGGGTAAACCAGTAAATTAACTCTACCAAAGTTTGCTAATAAAATTAAAATCAATAAATTTAATCTTCATCACCTATGCCTTCTTCCTATTAGTTACAGTCTCAATATTAATCAAACAGCTAGTATAAATTTTTAAATAACAGTAACTAACCAAATAAATAAAATTTATTATAGAACGGAGGCTATTAATCTCCTATGGATCAAAAATAAAAGCAACAGCTTTAAAACTAGGTTAAAGCCAACCAACAAGCATAATAAAATAGTTAGAATAATGGCTTGCAATTAAATAGTAATTCATAAAGTTAATTTAATTCTCTAACAAAAAATTTAAAAAACGAATCAGTGTCACCATCGGAAGAAAACAAGCAAGTATAAAAACAAGATATTTAAAACATAATTTAATTATAGCTCAATCAAAATCAATCTAAGTTTTTGAAAGTAAACTCTTACCAGAATGCAAAGCCATAAAATTAAAATAGCACATCATAAATAAATTAAGCAAAGAAATTATAAACTACAACTATAAACTCAAACAAAAACTTTGGAATTCATCTTTTAAGTCAAAACAACGGCATCAGCAACAATAGCAATAGCAATGCTCCTTCAAGTAATAAATTTTAAGCTCTATTTTTTTAGAACCAACAAAACTAACAATAAAACTAATAAATAAACCAATCTACTTAATTAAGTAACAATGTTAACAATATCGAAAAAATAAGCAAGGGCTAAAAAATATAGTTAAATTCTTAAACTAATTCAAATTATAATAGCAATTAAAATAATGCAACTAGCAATGCTGGTCTTAATGCATTTTAATAATAAATACAATCCAATTAGCATTAGTTTGTGTCTCTAATTTTGAATTAATAGAAGTAATCTTAATTTAACGAAGATCAAAACCATTTAAATAACCCAAGCCAGCAATAAATCATGAGCCAAAATATAAATCAAAATATATCCTCTACAAACAGCCATCTCTAAAAATTGCAGGAAAGAAAAAAACAAGCTAAGTTTACAAGTTTCTCTTTGACACAAAGTGAAATGGGTCCTATTATACAGTCTAAAGTGTAAGCTTAATAACAATAATAAATATCATAAAATCCATCACTATATTTAAATTGATATATTAGGTTCTTAATTAAAATGTACATAATTAAATAAATAAGTAAAAGAGTTTTATATTTCTGTATTTAATGTTTATAATAATAATAGCTAATAAATACATTTTTATTAAACAAATTATATGAAGACTACAAAAAAAGATTCAAAATTTTAAAAGGAATTATTTCATCATTTAAATAAAGTTATAAGAATTTAAAATTTTCTGTATTTAATAAATCTAATACTTCATTTTTGATTAATTTCATAGAAATTCTATTTTATTTATAAGCTATCAAACTATGATACTTTATTGTTTGTTTAATTATGAAATTAGAGTCTTGACAGCTTTATATTTATTTCCATTTCATTAAAAAGAAGCTTTAAGATAAAAATACATAATAATATTGTTAATTTGTTATTTATTTTTATTTATAAAATAAATTAAATTGTTATTTTTAATTTCATTTAAATATTAAAAATTGTTTTTTTTAAATTAAAAAAAATAATCAATAACAAATTTATTATAAAATATTTTTTTATTAAATTAAAAATTTATTTAGGAAAAAGAATGATTGATTTTTGGCGTTTCTGGTACTTAGAAAGATATGAAGATTATAATGTTATTTTTCTGACAAATAATCTTTAAATTTTAAATAAATATAATATTTAAAAATAATTAATTCTGAAAAGATTTGTTTATTGTTGTTAAGAATATTAAAAAAATATTAATAATATGTCTGGATTAACCCCTTTTGGTACTATAATCAATACAGTTTGGTCTTTAGTATTTATCGCTCCTCTTTATATAGTCTTAGCAACAGTTTTATCTTAGTCATTAATCTTTTTGCATTAATACACAAAAGATAGAAGTACCTTCATTTACAGAAACCTAGGCGATATTTCATGGGCTTTTCCCTTTACTGTAATTGCATTACTAAATTCAAAATAATTTGATACTATTTTTAAATAAAACTTAAAAAGGGTTAAAACGAGTTCAAATTAACACAGGTTTTATTAGTTTCTATCGTAATAGCATTGCTCTCATTGCTCATAATTGGATTTATGATATATAGTTCTTATGGTGAGAATAAATATCAAGCTACAAAAAAGAGATTATTGGAAGAAATAACAAAGGAATAAGATAAAATCAATAAAGAAGAGCAAGAAAGAGCAGCTGAAAAAAGAGAAGAAGAAGAGAGAACTAGAGCTGAAAAGTAAGAAGAATATGAGTAAAAAAAGAAGGTTTCAGATAAAATTACTTAAGAAATGCAAAAAAGAAAGCAGTAAGAATTAGAAGAAATGAAAAGAAGACAAGAAGAATTTTAAGCAGATGATAAAAAGTATTAAGAACAAAGAAGAAAAAAGGTTGATCCTACTAAAGATGAATGAATAATTGATCGATTTATTTTATTTTGGTATAAATCAAAAAATGTACACCTTTCAAATCAAAATAATTTATAAGAAGATTGAAGTTACCTTCATCATTTTATTTAACCTAATACCTAAATTTGAGATATTTTAAATTGTATAACATTATTTTAATTTAAAGATAAAGTAGATGCATAGAGTTAATATATTTTTAAAGATTTACTTAATAGCAGATTTCGAACTTTATTAATTTAGCAAAAAATGTTTTAAATAAAAAATCATATTTATCGTTTGCATTAATAGTTTTTTATTATTATTATAAAATCAATATCTATCCATAGTTGATTTTTTTCTAAAAATAAGAAAATTGATATATTTGAATAATAAAATATTTAGAATATTTTAAAGTTAATTTAATAAAGTATAAATATAAACAAGAAACAGTATGAATCATTTTGAATTTACTAATAATATTTTATAAATATCATAATTTTCTAGCATATATGTTTTTGATTATTTTAAATATATTAATCTAAATTTATAATATCTATCATAAATCATAATTTTTTATTATTAAGAATTATTATTTTATTTATTGTTAAATACTAGCAAAGTGATATTGCAAAAAAATATATTTTTATTTTATTATTTAATACAATTTTTTAGTTTAGTTAAAATAAAAATAATCAATAAGATAGTTGTATATTTAATTATTAACAATATAGTATTTAATTTGATATATATATATAAAGCATGGACTATAAATAAGTAAAGGAAAAGTAAATACTTATAGATGATATTGATGATTGATATTATTATTGTTTACTTTAATCATTACTAACTAATACTATAAATTCATAAATTATTAGTTATCACACTTGTAAAACTTACTCAAAAATATGAAAAATGTCTTCAGACTATTTTTTAAGCAATATATCACTTAATTACTTAATAGTATTCTTACTGTTTAATTTAATTTTTAAATATTTGGTGTATTTTATTTACAAATCAATCTTTTTATCTATTAACCAATCATTTAATCTAACTCTTTTTAGTTTAAATTATACTACTAATAGCATTTATTTTATTTATAAATCTGATTAACTTTTATTTATATAATATAAGCTGGTATTAATTCTTTTATTTTTAATTAGATTTTATTTTTATACAATTTTCATTCATTTTTATTATTATTTTACATCTTAGTTCATTTTTGCACAAAATATTTAGCGAATTCTTCTTCCACATTTAATTACTATTCATCGATGACTTAGATATCATCATCAGATTGTCTTGAAATTGTAGTTAGCTACTTTTTCAGATCAGAAGGTAAAATATTACTTTGCATCACATCAAGTTAGCTGTCTGTACAAGAAGATTCTTGATCAAAATTTAAAATCTGTTGGTCAGTGTTAATAGTTTAAACTTACTGTTAAAAGTTTTGTTAATAAACTTAATTCTAATTCTAATTTTTATTCTAAACAGCTTCTTTTTATTGCTTTTCATGCATTTGCTGAATTTAATGAATCTACTGAATTAAATTTATTTACTCAGGCGTAAGATTATTAGGATCTTTTTAGATTTATTCTTGTAATTAATCTAATTGTTATTAATTGATATTTAATGTTTTTAAAATATTTTAATGTAATTTGTTATTTTCATCATCATCATCGTCATCATCACTCTCCTATTTTTAAATATTTTGGAGATTTTATTTGAATTTTTCTTGCAATTTTAAAGGTATTTTTTGTGGAGCCTTCGTTTATTGTTTTAATTTGCTCTTTTAATGTTTAATTGTTATTGATTGATTAGCTTCTCTGTCACTCGGTTTTCCAAAAAATCCAAAGCTGCTTTCATCAGAGTCATTTACAACTTTAAATTTAAAATTTAGTTAAAAATTATTAAAATTAATCATTAAATAAATATTTATTAAAAATTTTTTTTTTTTAGAAACAATTAAATTTACTTTTTAAAATTTTTAAATTATGATTAATAATATGATTAAAATTAGGAAAACTAAATTATTTATTAAAATTTTTAAAAATTACTTGAATTATCTGCATATTAGAATTCATTGTCTAATTTTTTGAAGAACTCAGCATCTAGATTATTGCGCTTCTTCTTGACTGGGAAAATTTATGGAGGATTATTTTTTAAAATGTCATCATTTGATTCTTCATTTAAAACATCGTTGTTGTAGATATCATCTATGTCAATACCTCTCTTTTTGACTGCAAGTAATAGCTTGATCATTTTAGATTCTTTTTCTTTGAATTAATTCACTTTTTTCTCTTGTTCTAGGATATAATCTTTCAGCATTTCATTTTCTTTATCAGTATCTACTTCTTGCACATTACCATCTTGATCACATATTTAAATCACTGAGTTTTTGTTATTCTACTGTTTCTTTTTTGATGAAGTTTGTGTTTGTTAGTCTAATTTCTTTTTATTCAAACCAACAGTACTGGTTCCTTTAGATAGCTCATTTTCCTTTTAGCTCAATTTATTTTGTACTAAATTTAAATCTTGTTGTAAAATTTCTATTTCTTTTAACTTTTAGTTTAACTTATGCTATATTTATCTTTGCTTTTATTTGTTTTCTGTGTTTATTTTCAAAACATTTTCTTCAAATTTCTTTATTGCTTCTGCCAAAGGAGTATCTTATAGTGAGATCAAGAGGAGAGAAGTAATTTCTGAGATATGATCTATAGGATTTGAAGTATTCTCAAGATCAAAGTTCTCTAATTTATTTAAGATTATCTTATTGTTTACAGTCTACTGAGACCAGAAGGAGCTATTTAAACTACCGACTACTTAAGGTTAGTTTGATATTATTTGGGCATTATTTTAAATAAAGGAAGAATTTAAACTTTAATTTTGTTGTGGAAATGTTTGAATAGATTGCAGAGGTTGATGATTCGGATTTAAGTTGTTAAATTGACGGTTACCATTGCTATCTGAGTATTTATGATTGTATGAGTTTTATCCATTTAAAGTAGGATATGTTACTTAATTTGAATGAGTAGGAGTTGTATTTTATGAGCTAGTTTATTAGAAGAAACCTTTTGTGCTGTTTATGTTTTGCAGTTGATTCGAGTTTTTGAAAAACATTTTTGGATCTTTTAGTAATAGTTGGTTTCCGTTCATGGTATTCAAATTACCAATTCCATGAATATTTCCTTGCAACGAATTAAACTAAGACTCTAAAAATAAATTTTCTTTATTTAATTTTGGAGAGAGATTATTTGATGAGTTATTTCTAGCATGGTTGGTCATATTACCTGAAGTAGACCCTGGCCCTTCCAAAGAGAAATTATTTTTTTATAGTTGAGTGTTTGAGCTGTGAGCAACTTAATAAGGAGTAGATGATAAATTAGTTTGGTTATGGATGATACTAGATATGCCTTAATTGATGTTACTTTTATTGCCTAATTATTGAGAATGGATATCATGATTACTATTCAGTTTTTTATTTTTAATCTTCCCAGTTTAATTAAAAGAATTTGTAGCAGCAGCAACAGAGTGATTTTGGCTATAATTTCCTTGATTATTATTATTATTATTGTTGTTATTGATTTGTGGAGATTTTATGTAGCAATTGGTTGAATAGAAATTATTCGAATGTCCAGAAAAGCTCATAGTCTTAGACAATCCCTTTTAGCTGCTGCTGCATGATGGTGTTTGAATATTTGGGGTTTTGTTTTAAATGATGTATTAGAGGTTTTTTTATGAAGAAAGATGCGACTGAGGTTATGAAGTAGATATTTAATTAGGGGAATTTTGGCTTCCGATTGAGAAATTATTCATTTTACGCTTTTTTACTTTTTCAAAAATTATATTTGTGCTTGTATTGTCTTCTGCTTTTAAATTTGTAAATGAATTGTTGTTCAAATTTGTATGAGAGTTCAATGCTAGATTGTTGGTAGTGGCATTCAAGCTAGTAGGTTCATTAATAATTCTGTTGATGTTATTGGTGTTACTCAAAACAGTGTTGCTGCTAATTGGTGTTACATTATTAGTCTAATTATTTGAACTCATATTTTAGCTTTTAGTGCAAGAGTTAATCAAGATTTGATTGCTATTATTGATGTTACTATTACAAATTAAGCTATTTAAGTTATTATTATGACTATTTACTATGTTATTTATACTGTTTTTATTTGTTTACATAGTTCCACTGCTTGCCTTTCTGCTAACTGAGGTGGATTAATTATTAATAGAAAGCAGTATATTGTTTGTTGCAGCTGTACTATTATTTTTGTGCTCTGAATTTGAACTGCTCATTTTATTAGACAAACCTTATGGAGTTGATGATTTGCTACCATTAGAATTCTAATTGCTTGCCCCAATTTACGCATTAAGCTGCTATTATAGAATTAGCTTTTTATTAATATCTTCTTTAATTTTTTCTATTGATTACAAGTGGCTTTATTTATCAATGCTTTGGTATTAAGCTAGTTGTCCCTATTTTTTATAAACAGATAACTTTGAGTAAATAAATTAAAAGCAGATTTTATTGCTAAAAAATAAATTTGATCAAATGTTTAAAATAAAATAATTTTGTCAGCTAATTTAGAAAATGTTATCATATAAATTTTAATGATTTATTTGCTAGTCCATTCATTTAAAAATTAATATAGAGAGAGCCTTTAGATGCAAAATTTTTTTAGCATTTTTAGAACCATTAAATTAAATTTTATTGGTATCAATTGATTGATCGATTTTAGATATTCAGTGCTACTTACTAATTGACTATTTTTCTATCTTTATCATCTATTGATATATTTAACAACTTACTAATTGAATAAAAGATATTGCAAAATTAAGATATTTATTCAAATGAAATTTGCTTTTTTTGTTTAAAGTTCCTTTTTTTCATTCAAAAGCTTTAATTTTAGAAGTAAATTTAATTAAAGTATTAGCTCTCTCTATATAACTACTCTAAATTTTATCGATTTTATATCTAATATGAAAACAATAATAACAATATTTCTATTTTATTTTAATTAAATATAAAGTTTTTTCTATTTCTACTTACTTGATTAGAAGAAGGAGGTGTAACTTGTTTTGGGGTAGAAGATTAATTTTAATAAGTCAATCTTTGTTTCATATTTATTTAGCCCTTTCCAGCATTATTAGACTGCTAAAATTATTACGTTGAAGAGTTCTGCTAGTTATTGCTGATAGACTGAGAGATTTTGCTTGCTGTATTATTCTAATTATTGCTAGTAGGGTTGGCTATTTATGCTTAATTTACGCTATTTGTTGCTTAATTTAGACTTAAATTTACTGTTGTACTGCTCTACTTTAGGTAATTATTTTTGAACAAATTGAATGCTGCATTTGTTGCTGATTAAGTTGATGAATTTAAATTCTATTTAGGAGGAGAGTTATTCTTAGGACCAAGCAAATTCTGTTATTGCTAGGCGGCTCCACTTTCATTACTTGAAAAATTATGTAAATTTGCACTTACAAAATGGCTATTCTAGTTGCTATTTACTGAACTATATTAATTACTGGCACTTTAACTATTGGGTAATGCACTTTGCTAATTAGAAATATGTGCGTTAGGATAATTTGCATTTGCTGTAGAATGGTTTGATACGTATATGTTTTCTGAGTTGCTAATATTACCGTTTGAGTGTGTTTAATTTTAAATGCTATTATTTTTACTAGATTGCGAGACATACTTTTGCTAAAGGAGCTTCGAATTGCTAAAAGATCGTTAATGATTACCTAATTAAGAAGATGGCTATGATTATTATTAAGAATTACCAATATGTCCCTAAGAGAAATTCATATTTGATGCTCTCTATTCTTAATTATTAGATGCAATAGATCCCTTGCGCAATTATGGATTCTAGATAGTTGGGCTAGGGTTTACTATGGATTTGAGTCCTGCCAGACTTGAAAATCCTGTTTAATTTTTAAAAATCCTTAACGCTACCATTTGAAATTTAATTTTTAATAAAGGCAAGATAAAGTTTGGAAATAAGGAAAAAACTTGTACGATTTGATGAATTTGCTGACTGAACATGAGAGGAATTATTGCTTGAATATGAGGATAGGTGGCCTAAATTACCCTTCTATGAATTTCCATTCAAATACTATGCATTCTCCTTGGCACTACTACTATATTGTTGAGCTAAAGGCGAGTTCATATTTAACGTTGTTATTTATTCTATTTCTTATAATTCTTTGTTTGTTTGTTTACCTTCTTGCTTGATCCTATAAGAAATTCTTTAATAATATCAAATTTAATTATTAAGGTTTACTACTTGGTAAATCAATTCAAAATGAATTAAATTCAATCAGTCAAATAATCAATTATATATTCGATAAATCACTTGATCAATATTTATAATTAAATTATTTACTGTCTTCCTATCTATCTATTTATTTATCTGTCTGTCTCTCTAAATCTCTTCCTTTCTTTTCATTCATAATTAAAAGTTCTCTATCCTAACATTATTTGATTTAATAGCTTATCATTATGAACTATAAAAAATAATCAAGCATGTTTGATTTCTCCTTCCCCAATTATTATTTAATTAACTAATTTTGAATAAAATATACATTTTATATTATTGGTTTTTCTTTTTTGATAAAAGCATTAATTAATTAAATGAATAACTTACAAAATTGTCGAAAAATTCAAATAAGATAGTTTGATATTATTTGAAAATTTATATCAAATTTTTGAAAAACTCATTTCTAATTCTACTAAATTCTAAAAATAACATAAAACTAGGTAAAAAAACAAACTTATAAATAATAGAAAAATTTCGATTTCAAAAAAAAGCCATAAAAATTTCTATTTATTATAATTTATAAAACCATATGTATTAGCATAAACATTATTAAAAAATTAAATAAAAATGTTAAAAATAAAATAAAATAAATAATCTTTAAACAAATAAAAAAGTAATTAATTCTACTGCTTTGCTTAAAGAATATCAGTTTTAGTTCAATAGAAATTGTTAATATTTTTAATTAAATGAAAATAATTTTTTTGGAAATTATCTCTTTTTCAACTCAAAATGAAATTAAAATAATATTTAGATAAATAGCAACTGAAAATTTAAAAATATGAGATTCATAAATAGTAAAAATCTTAAAGTTAAGTTATTAATCTAAATTTATTTAAACTGTTTTTTAAACTAAATAAATCATAATTTAAAACTTTTATTAATTACCTTCATTTATTTAAATTGCATTTAAGTTATGTGTGTATGCTGAATGAAATAAATTAATATTTTAGCAATATCTTTTTAATGGATATTCTGTATTTCCTCTCAAAATTTATAAAAAATATTTTAACATCAAAAAAATTTTTAATAATTAAAAAAAATTTAATATCTTAAGAAACAATAAAAAATTAGTTTTACTAATAATCCTCCTATTGTTTATTTTTTTAATAACAAAGCTTTTTTTGTACATTTAAATTTATTATTAAATTCAAAAGTTAGAATAAAGAAATTAATTATATTTATTTTAAATAATTGTTTTTCTAAATGATTTATTTATTATAATTTTACTAGTTTAGTTTAAAGTATTTAGATAGCTGTTAACAAAATAGATTTATTGTAAATTAATTATAAAGTTTTGAATGATTTTATTTTGGCTTAAATCCAAATAATTAGTTTATTTTTTTTAATTAATATTAATAGAATAAGACATATGGATAAAGTAGTTTCTAAAATATTCTTTTAGAATGTTTGAAATTGATTAATTGGTTGATTTAAAGATAGATAGATAGTTAAGATATGCATGTTTTAGTATGTATTTATTCAATATAAATCTTAAAACACAAAATTAATTAATATTTAATAAATAAATAAACAAATAGAATAAATAGTTATCAGTAAGTAAGTAAATAAATCAATAAATAAGTAAATAATTTAGCCAACAAAATGTAAGAATTTGATGAAAGTAAATACAGTATTCCAACTATGAAAGTAACTCCTTATAACACATAGTTCTTAGAACATAAGAGGTAGATTAATTTAATAGATATTGAAAATTACAAATTAGAATTTGGATTTTTCATTCTTTATAATCTTTTATACTTTTTTAAATAAATAAACAGATGCTTTGAAATATGTGCTAGAGATATGACAAAAAATTAATTAGATGAAAAGGAAGAGTTATGTGCAAGTACTCCATTAATTATTTTATAAATTTATAATTTGTTAGGCTTTAAAATAACATTTTTTAAGCAAATTGAAACAAATTTTCACTTTAATAATTATTAATTTAATAAATAGAAAATTGTTTGAGCAAGCATTTCTAAGCATAGGTTTTCCTTTCATAAAAAATGTATACAGAATTTGTTAAATAGCTGTAAATGTCTCCTGAATATCAAAGGGCATTTGCCAAATCAGGAGATGGTCCTTCTTTTAATGTTAAAACTAAATGATAATAATTAATTCCTTTGTACATATTTATTATTTGTATTATTTCTTATAATAATTCAGCCCAAAATCCTATATATAAACTATTCAAGAAAAATCTTAACTTCTAAAATCATAAAAAACTAATGAGGAACAAACAATCTTTCAAAAAGTCAAAGATTTTTATCATAACAAATATATATAAATAATAAATATATTTATTCTGTCTTTAAAAATGAAATGAGGGCTACCTATGTTATAAATAAGACCCTCCATTTGTTTAATTAAATAAAAATTACTATATAAATGTCCTTAGAAGTATATGCTGGATGTTTTAATTTAGATCCTAATTTTAATTTTAGAGTTAAATTTAATCTATTTTATATTAAAATGCCTATTAATAAATACATATTTGTTAAAGCTTACAAATATATTGTAGCTCCTTATTTGCAAAAGCAATAATTGAAGATAAAATAACATTATATTTCAGGATTTTATAACTAAAGCCCTTAATCCATATTTTATAATCAATCAATTATATTTGCAAAATCCTCTTTTAGATTATCATATCTTAATAAAAATAAAAAAATATATTCTTATTTTTTATAGAATTATTCATAACAATAAACCAATATTATTTAATTGTTAAAATATCATTTTAAGTAGTTATTGTTGAATAAGAAAGAATGATATAAAAAATATTTAAAATAAAATTAGAACATTTAAAATATTCATAAAATTTGCACATATTTTATAGAATATTTTATTAATAATATATTTCTGAAATATTTAATTAAGTCAATTTAATAGCAAGTATATATGTAATCCATCAAAATAGTTTATTTTTCAACACATATTCAAGATTTATTAAATAATATTTTTTAAAGGTTATTAGAATTATAGAGCAAGTTTATTAAAATATCAAACAAATATAAATTAGTAGATTTACTAATTTTCAAGTATTTTCTAAATTGAAGAGCTGATAGGTGAAATTAAGCGCAGTGTTTCGTAAATTATTTCCCTGCGAATTTTTTGATCGTATATATTTGAGAGTACCTTGTATTGATAGACTGCTGATTCTTTCTATCTTTTCATTTGAGATATTAAATTAATGTAATTTTTTAGTTCAGAAACATTGTTTGGGTGTCTGTTTATGAATTCTTAGCAAGATCCAATAGAATAAAAAAGAGATTTTATAATTGGTTTTTATTTAGAGGAATATGATAAGTATTGAGCATTGTATTTAGCTGCTAATTTCTTTCCTTCAAGATCAGTTACTTGCAATAAAGATTCATCTACATCGCTATATGTACCTAAAATATAAATAAATTTTCCATCTAACTATTAGCTCATCATCGATATGATCGATATGGCTTTTTTTATATTTAGGTAATGCTATCTTTATTGTCTGCTGTACGTAAAAATAATAAACTAATTCTACTAAAATCTGTTAACTACCTTAGACAAAAATTTCATTTATTCTCCTTGGAAATATATACCAGAAATTTCAGTCATCTTAAATGAATATTAACCTAAATTTTGGAGCTAAATGTTAACAATGCATCCCAAAATTCCAGCACTTTCAAAATATTCCTTTTCATTGTAATTAAAATTGTTTTAGAGAGTATCCATTATTGAAGATTTGCCTGAGCAGTGTGGTCCGCAAATTAGGACTCTACAATCAGATCCACCTTAAATGTTTTGAAGCATATTTAATTTTTAAATTAGAGTAAAAATTAAGAAAAAGATTTTTTGATAGATAATTATTGTAAATTTACAATACTTGTAATAATTTGATTATTAAATATTGTTTCTATATAATAGTTTTTATCAGAAAAAATAAAAGCGAAATATTAATAAAGAAATAAATTTATATTTAAAATGCAACAGTTTTAAATTTATATGTAACCATATTAAGAGTTGATTGTTTATAAAATAAATACAAAAATATTTAGGATAAAGCTGTTAATGAACATACACTTTGTTTCATTATTTTAAAAATTTAAGAATGGTCTATGCAAATTATGGACTGTATAAAATTGCTTGTTTGAACTCTTTAGTTATTGTCTTTTTATCTAAGTCAGGTCTTCTTTCATAAATTTTAAGATAAATGACACCCTAAAGGAAATGAAGCAAGGTATTTAAATCTGAAGATAATACTTATTTGTATTAATCTTAAATTAATGTAACAAACTCTACGAACTTGTAAATGTTGTCTTCTTAAGAGTCCTAATTTTTTTATTAATATTAAAAAATGAATGCATAAAAAAAGATAATAAATAATTAATCAGTTTTAAATGTTATTAGCTTGTTTCGGTGAAATTTTTATTTTGTAAAAAATATGAAATAAAATGTAAAATTAATAAAACATTACTTTGCAGCTCTTGTAATAGTAATATAAAGTGTAGAAGAATATTGTGATTAAATCATCATCTTTTGATGGGAATTATGTACTATTCATAAATGACAACATTTAACCTAATTCTTCCATATTTTCTTATCTGTATAAGTACTACATATAGATGAACTTCATGCTAATAGATCCAGGGTAATTTTCATTACACTTTTTTTAAAAATTATTAAAATTAAATGATGATAATCATACCAAACAGTATATATTTACATAAGTAGCTGTATTGTGAATCTATTCTTGAATGACTTCTTTCTCATAGAGACTATCTTCACGGTAGTCTTCTTAGAGTGCCATGATATATTGATAACCATCTATATGTTATAGCATGTTCATAAGAATTTTTCCTTTGTTGCTCTGCTAGACTTCTTCAGAAATAAATCCTTCCTAAACTGAAGTAAAGATGCACTGACTCAATGAAGTTAACAATGATATCATGCCATTAGTTTTTTATTCTCTAATGAGTCTTCTGATGATATTCTATATAATAAAAGGATTTAATTTAACACAAATACTATAAAATAACAAGATATTACGAAAGATAAAATATAACCAGAAACTCTGTCCTTTTCAATTATAGATTTTAAATCCTAAATAAACTCATTAGAACTTAAGTCCTTATAGAAAACATTGAGAATATTTCTATATTCTTAGAATCTTTGATTATTTTCGCAAGCTTCTTAAACAAATTATCTGAATTAATCTAACTATGCTACTATTTCACTATCGCTTGGATTCATTTTTTCCAAAGCTATTTATATTTCCATAAACAACTTTATGCCTTTTTTCTTGCAAACTCCTTCAGGATCATACTTTTCATTTAACACTTTAGTTTTCAAGAGCAATAATAATTTCTAATTTTAATTAAAAAAATTAAAATTTTGTTATATTTTTAATATTTTTACTATTAAGCGTGAAGGTGTATAGTTAGATGACTCTTCAAACTAGAAATGCACTAATAAGTAATAGAGATAAGGCTTATCGATGTAAATTGCAGCCTTTGTGATGTAAGAAATTTTTTGTTTAAGAGTGAAATTAGGATTATTTAATTAAATAATTAAGCTTTGCTCTTAAGCATTGTTATTGTTATAGGGGTTAAAAATGGGGATTCTCTGCTAAGTAATTAGATATTCCATGTAAGAACTTCTATATTCCTATACAGAAGGATCCATAAGCAAAGCTTGATAAAATAGCTTTTTAGATTTCTGATATTCCTTTCTCTTATAGCAGTGGACACCTTACAAGTGCTTGTATTCAGATACTTATTTTATTTTGTTTGTGAACTACTTTGAAAAAGGCCATTCCTAAAGTTTCAATTTATTATTCTTAATACTTTTTAAATTTACCAATCTCTTAATAACTAAATCTATTTCTTCAGGTTTACACTTTTTATTAATAAATTTAATTAAATACGTTATTAAAAACATTCAGAAATTAAATAAATTATTTTTTTTCTTAATGAAACAACCCAATCAGTCATAAAATAGTTATTTTTTAATTGATTTAGAGTTTTTAAGTTATTTACTAATTTTTTTCTTTTTTTCATTCTAGTTATTTTTTTATTATTTTATTACTTTATTAGTTAGTAAATTTCACCAAAGTTAAAACAAATAATATTAGCATTTTTTTGAGTTTTTCATTTGAAAAAAAAAAATTTAAATGAATTAAAAGTAAAAATTTTGTGAATTAATTAATTTATATTACGCTTTATACTAAATGGTATTCAATCTCTGTCATTTGGATGTAAATGTCAATTAATTCAATATTATAATTGGTCTCCATTTGTAATAAGCTGGATATATTTTTAATTTATTCAATATTATTTGCTTACTAATAGAAGAAATTTAATCCTTTTTCTTATTATTGAGTGTAAAGAGCAAGAGAGAGATACAATTTTAAGTTTTTAATTAGGTAACCAAACTGTTAAAAGGATAAATTAGAGTTTATTTATATGCTATTTATTTCGTCTAAGATTCTATTTTGAACTAATTACATGAAGCCATCATTTAATTCTGCTGATTTATCAATAAATAGCTTAGTTAAATTTTAAGGAGGGATGTTATCTTTAATTTAATTCAATATTTCTAATTTCTTTTCTCTAGTAGATGACTGCTTTAAGATCATAATACTGTAAAGCTATCCAAGTTAAGTATTGACCAAATAAGGTGCTCTATCAAATAAATCAGTTGAAAACTGATAAGAAACATGGGATCTTTCATTTTAATAATTTAAAAACTCTAGTAAGCCATCAAATAAGACAGAGCTTGCCTATTATTTATTTTAGTTTTAAAAATGTTGTTTAATTCAAATTAATAATTACACTGATTTCGATCTACTTCACAAAATGTAAATAGGAGCCACATTTTTCAATCATTTACTTTTGAAGCATAGCGTATGAATGGGTTGAGTCATCATTACCATTTTAAACAATTGTATTAAATGCTAAAGCCATATTGTATTGGATAATAAATAAACCAATGTAAGCAGTTGGATTATTTGTATTGACTTCAATCGATTTTAAAAGCATGTTAGTAGCTTCCTCGTATCTTCCCTTCTTTAAGTATATGAATGCCAAACTATCTAAAGCCAAAGAATTCTATAAAAAATATACAAAAAATAATTTAAATTAATCCTTTTTCATTCTTTATTAATACCTTCTGAATTCTGTTTGATTTAATGAATGCACCTATTTAAATTTGTTCATTAACTTCAATGAGGCCTTTATTAAATTTAATTAAATATTTTTTATTTTAAGTTTATTTAATACAAAAATTAAAATATAATAATTTTTTTTTAATATTTATTGATAATTAAACTATTTGTATTAATGTAAAAAGGAATGATAGAAGATTAAAAAATGTATAGATATAGAAATTTTAAACTATTACAAAAATTTGCAACATTTTTATAATATGTGGAAACTTATTTTAAAAAATAGGTTAAATTAAAAAAAATGAATTACCATAGTAGTTGTAGAAGTCTATGTCAAGATTATAAATAAGGATACCTGCAGTGCATAATTTGAGAGAAAGATTGTAAGCTTGAGTATCCTCATTATTTATTTTACATAAATAAAAGTAGCTTAAACAAAGATTTTTTAGAGTATATTTAAATAGAGAATTTTAGTTTAATTAAAGACCATTTATTTTTTGTGAGTTTAAATTGTTTATAATGTCGGCTTCGAAGTCAATAGATAGGCTCTATAGTATCTCCTTCAAATAGTCAATAGATTTCACTAATAACTATTGATCTTTGTTGATAAAACCAGATAGTGTGTAGAATTCACTGAAGGCAACGTTTACTAATGTGCTTCTTCTAGAAGGAGCTTTGATTTGTAAAATTTTATCAATTAAGTATTTAGCTGAGGATAATGTGTATTTTTTCCAGTGGAATTAAACAAAATTCAAACTAATTTCGAGAATAAAGCCAGTCATTTACTCATAAATACTAAAGATAGTATTTTCTAAATTTTTAAATTCTTCTTAACCATGTATTCTTTCAAGAACTTTGTAGCAGATAGCTAGGAAAACTCTTATTCTTTAATATGTTTTGTGAGTATCTTGAAGATATGAAGTAATTTATGCAAATTCGAAATTTATAGTAAGTGCATCAACAAAATTTATTGCAGAATCATTTAAGTTATATTCTTTTAGCAGTTAATCTCCATGCTTGCTTACTAAAAATACACTTGAGAATATTTTTAATGTGTGATAGACTTCTTTAGATAGCTCGCTTTTCAAGGATTTATCATCTTCATCAATGTTAATTTCTTCTTTTTATTTTTGGTCTGCAGCGTTACTCACTTAAAGATAAACTGTTTCAGCCTCTTCAATTGCAGAAAGAGATGAGCATGTCTTTCCTTGCATTTTATCTCTATAGGTATTTTGATTAAAAGTTAAAAAGATACGAATTATAAATAAACATACGCTTAGGCAAGTGAAATACAAAGCTTAATGTGGAGTCTGTGTTTAGGATCTATAATTAATTTACTAGATAAATTGACAGCTTCTCTTGCATAAATGCTGTCATTAAAAATTAGGTAATCATCAAAGTAAATTAATTGATCATAATCAATCATGTGAGGGATATCAACACATTTTTCTGGGGCTAAGGCTGATAATTTTTCATAGTGAAGGCGATAGTTTCTTTCTTAATCAAATTAGTAAATTTCAAGAGCTTTTTGACAAAATGGGGTTGCTCTCTTATAATCTCCTATATTCTAATAAATTTAAATACATTCAATATTAATTATTAGTTATAATGAAATTTTACAGAGAAATAAACTCCAAGGATTCTGTTAATCCAGAATATTTGCTTAAATGCAGGATAAATACGATATAGGAAATCAATAGCTTCTTGGTTTTGTCCTAGCTTGTGTAGACAAAAGAAGAGCATTTTATTTAGAAAGATGTCATATTAACGATACAAGAATGCATTTTAAAATTAAATTAGGGCTTCTTTAATATTTCCACTAAAATAATGCACAACACCCACAATTGTATAGCTTTGATAGTCATTAGAGTCAAGCTTTAGCGCTTCTTAAAGTTAATTTATTGTTTCCTCATCACTTTAACTAGTAAATAAATAATTCATTATAGTAATTCTCTTTTAGATAATGGATGCAACATCTTTTTAGTTTTATAAGACAGCGGACTCCTTCAAGTCTATTCATTTATGACAAAATATTTTTAAAAAATCTAGATTAATCTATTTAATAAATGATAATTACTTTAAAGATTTGAAATATTTTAAACATAAAATTCTTTTTTGTTATCTGAATTAGAGAAGTTAACCCACCACTTTTCTGCTTTGAAGTAGACATTATCAGGTTCTTATTTGATAACTTAGTCAATAATTTGCTATAAATTAACACTGCCATCATAAATTCTATATAATTTGTTAAGTTTTATGCAATACTCATAGTAAACTTTTAAGTTCTAAATATCATCTTTTGTGACTTAAATTTAATATTTCAAATTATTTTTAATCATAACTAATTCATCTTAATCGTCAATAATTTTAAGACCCCATCTATTGTAAATCTCTTTCAAATACCTATAAATTAATATTATTTGTTTTAGCAAAATTATTAAAAAAATTTTATCTGTAGAAGCCTTTAAAATAAAAAAAAATAAAACACAATAATTATTTACGAGATATTTTCTTGCTGTTAATCTAATCTATCAATAGTTCTCTTGAATTAATATAACAATTTCTTTCTACTAGCAGATTTCATGACTTTATAGTTGGCTAGAATATATGCTTCAAATAGAGGATTACAATATATTGTGTCATCTATTTCAGCATCAGCATCTGCATTTTCTTGTAATTTTGTATAAATTTCAACAAAATAATCGAATCTTTTTTCAAAAATATTTATATTCTATAAAGTGCTGGCCTTAAAATCAGTTTGATTTATAAACTTAGAAGCATACAATAAGAAAATTTCAGCTCTAACTCTGAATTCTTCGCAAATCACTTTTTTTTGTGGATTGTTGTATTCTTAAAGCACTAAATATATTAAATTCTATCCCTCTTATTCCTTAGGAGCTTTCTCACCTGTGTACACTTTATATTATGAATTCACTTCATCAAAATCAGCTTTTTTTAAAAATTAAAAAAATTCAAAATTAAAAAAAATAAAATTTTTAGAATATTTTACGGAGAGTGTGTTCAGGATAGTAAAGATAAACTAATGTTTCATATACTTATTGTAAAAATCTAGGCATATATTTCTTCACTTAGCCTTGGTTAGTAGAAAAGAATTTGAGCTAGTAGAAGAGAGCAAGTGTAGAATTAGTAAAGTGAGCAATAATTTCATATATAATTATATTTTTTTCTTGCACATAGTTATTTTTTAACAACCAATTAACCAGTTAAAATATACCCTCTTCTAAAATTTTCCCATTAAGATCGGTAGGATATAAACTGACTATCTGCTTGAGTTATAAAGTAGCCTTTTAGTTTTATTAAAAAAATAATTATTTTTAGCTTTTTAATTAAAATATAATAATTCTTTTGAAAATTAATTGATTAATTAATTATTTAGCTAGTTAGTCGCATATTTATGTAAAAAGCAACCAAATAGACAAAATTAACTTCTATTTTTTGAAAAAAAAAGCATATTCAAATAATAATATTTTATTTTCCTTAAATGTTGCAGAGATAATATAATTTTTATTAATTTCTAAATTAATCTTAAAAAAAACTATTTTATTTTTATATTAATTTTTTACTTTTTAAATATCCTTTTCTTGCTCTCCTACTTTTATAAGAATGCTTGTAAATAAGAAAAATAGAAGTTCCAAAGTTTGTGGAGAGAGCTTGTTAGTTGCTACGCTATCTATAATTAATGTGTAGGCTCTTTCTCTCTCTTCATGAATTAACTCAGAGCTTCTACTCTCTATGAACTATGAATCAGACATCCATTCAAGTTGATTTTTGGCGAAATCATTTACTAATTTATCTAATTTTGACAAATCCTCCCTGATAATTAATTGATAAATTTATTATTTAAGTTGAATAATTTAAATATAAAATGATTAGTAATTTAAAAATCATTATTATACTTCAATTGTTATTTGCACAGTTAGCTTAAAACCTCTACATTCTCTTTGATCATTCCTTTTTTTTCATAATATTTATTAAGAGGAGCTAAAAATTTATGTTTGTCCTTTTCCTCACAAACTTCTAAACCTTCCTAGATTATTTCATACACTTTATCAATTTAATTTAACCTTAGATAGCATGAAGACATCATTAAATATATGAGAGGATTTTTATCTAAATTATTTTCAAAGTTATTGGTAAATGATTTAATAGATTGCTAAAATAAAAACTCTAAATTGAAAATGAAGAATACTTGAAAATGCTTTTCCAACATCTAATTCTAGTAGGGCGTTAGCGAAATCTTATTTATCTAAGAACTCCTTTGCTGCTTTGACGTATTTAAAAGATTTATCTGCCATTTTAATAACTTTACTTTATGATTAAACTGTTTTAGAATACTTTATTTTCCTAAGATATAATAAATACAGATATTATTTATTTTAATTAATCAATTATCTATTTATCAATCTCTCAATAGTTAATTATTTTTCTCACTCAATCGTGTTTTTTTTTATTTGATGTATCTTTATTCTAAATTGAGTGATTCTTTTTCAATAATCAATAACAATAATAAATAGATTTAAACATTTATATACATTAATTAATTAACTACTAGATACTTTTTACTATATTGATAGGTAGATCCTACAATAAATAAAGAAATAAAAATATTTTTATTTATATTCATACTGTTTGCAAATTTATTAACTTTAATTTTTGAATATAATTTTTTTATTATTTTCTTAATAATAAATTATTATCAAAAAAGCTAAAAAGCTATTCAAAATAAATTGATTTAGAATATAGAAGATTTAATTATTTTAAAAATTAATTGCTGACATTAAATGAATATTCATTTTTACTTCTGTTTTATTGTTATTGTTAAAAATAAAATTGATAAAACATATCTAAAATTCTCCTTATGAATTGTCTTGCTTATATTTTATTTGATTCACCTCTATCAAATGTTGATTGATAACTATAATCTTATTTCTGAAATGTGATATTTAAATTAAAAATTTTTTAATCAACTAATAGTTTATCCACATTTTTAAAAAAAGTATTTTATTTTAACACTGATCAAATGAATACCATAGTAAATTAACAATTTTTATCCTCTATAATAATTCTTAGGATTAATTGGTGTTCAATAATTAAGAATTAATAAATTAAAATATTTACTATTTAATACTTACAAGTTTAAAAAATAAAAATCATTTAAAAATATAAATTAGAAATAAATCTAAAATTTTTTAAATTTTTGAATTTTATGAAATGTTTTTTAATAATAAAAACTTCTTTTAAAATAAAATTAGCAGTTTTTTATTTAAATATTTGTTTGTCTTTTTTTTGATTTATATCGAATTTGTTCTAATAGTTAAGAACTAAATTATTTAGTAGATTTTATAAGATAATATCTATGATGAATTCAAAATAAATTCTTTAGTTTTATATGATTTATTCCAAAAACTTGCCAAATCTTTCTATTTTTTATAGTAGCTGAGAATGCTATAATATGTTTTAACCTATATGCTTACGTTTTAGAAGTAAAAATAATGTCTATTAATGAAAGAAGTCCATTTTTCATAAGAAATTATAACAAAATAATATCAATTATATATAATTTTGAGTCAATTTTACAAAACTATTAACTTAACACTTACAAATTGTAATCAAGCACAATAAGTAAATGAATTTAGATTAAACATAAATTTTAATCAAACAAAGTATTAGTTTTTATAGTTAATTATATTATAATTTTTTATATATAATTATTAAAAATTGCATTAAATAAATGTCTAAAAATATACCTCTCTTATGAAGAGATGTTAATTTAATAGAATCTTTGTATTTTTTTAATAAAAACAGTTACTAAAAAAAAAATAAATTAAACTATACTCAAATTATATAGTACTATTTGTTAATAAATAAAAAATTAGACTTTACTAACAATAATTATAAAACATTTCCTGTTCTGTAATAGCAAAAAAATCTTATTAAACATCTATTTCTAAGGTATTTTAATGTAGAAAGATATTTTTTGATTTATAATATTATAAAGATAATGAATAGATATTTATTTAGATAAAAAATATACAAATCTATTAAAAAAATTACTAAAGCATTTAATTTTTTATTTGTTTTAACAAAATAATTAAAAAACTCTTAAATTAAAAATGAATAAAAAGTTGGTTGAAAATTTTTTCTAATGAAATTAATCAAAACATTTAAGTCCTAGGCACATTTATATTTTCTATCTTCCAAGAAAATATTAATTTAAAAATAGGTAATTGATATATCTCATTACATTAAGTACATACATATTTATCATTCAATTTTATTATTTTTAAATTATATCGTTTATTGCTTAAAATCTATAAATAGTACATAAAAATGCTTTATACTACATTTTTGTTATATTAAAGTTTATCTTTTTAATTATTTACGAGGTATTTTTTATAAATAGTAAAAAAATTAAATATTTTTATAATTTGTCTAAAATAATATCTAAAAAAGTGTCCTTTAAAATCAATTTTTAAATATTAAACACTTTTTTTATCATTTTAAAAAATGACCTATTTTTAAACACAGCTAGTTCTACTTATATCTAAAGATAATTTGCTTAGTTTTAATTGTTCTAATAATAAAAGTTAGTACTAGAAACGATTAAATAATTCTAATTTAAATATTAAAAATTTTAAAGGTTATAAACATAATCATTTAATTTACTAAAAAAAATAAAAGTTTCACTCCTATGAAGACACTCTCTTATATTTTTTAGTGTAATTTTTTAATAAATTTATTTACTCATCCATTTTTTTATTTAAATAAATAAAGTTTAAATAATATAACTTATCCTACTGATTTCTGTAAACGGTCTTTGTGGAAATTATGATGGCCTTTTATATCATGTACCGTAAGGTATATCATGTGAAATTTACAAGAAAGAAATATGGATGAATCAGGTTTTAACTGAACTAAAAATCGATGGAACACTTCAGATTTTAGACCATGCTAATATTCACATCAAGTTTGAAAAATTAGTTTTTGGAAAAAATGGAATCCTTAAAATCGGAAATACTACCCCCATTTTAAATCATCGTGTTACCTTAGAAGAAATAGGAGATTAATCATGTAGTAATAGCTAAATCGCTTAAGGTATATTTATCATAGAGTCTGCCTATTATGAATACAACAACTTGAATGCTCCTGTTTATAAAGGTTCCTCAACAATCAGACAATCATAATTTAATACTCACTTATACGTAAATCAAGAATTGTTTATTGTTAACACAAGCTCTATGAGTTCAGAAAATCATACTGTTAAAAGTATTAATCAAAAAGATATTGAAGTTCATGAAAAAATTTAAAATGATTTTATAGATGATCCTAGTGTGTATGAGAATTATATTAAACATAAAAGGTTTATCGTCTATCACAAGAGAAATCAAGGTGTTTTCTTCAAAAAGTAATAAATATATATTTCTTTAATGTTTACATTATTTTTAAACGATTCATTATTTTTACAATTTTTCTATTAAAAAATTTTTACTTTAATTAATATAAAGCATGTGTATTATCGGTAAAGAAAGCATATTTAAAGGTGTCGCATTTGTAGATGTTAAGGAGATCTAGATTTAGGATTCTATTTTCACTCATAATACTATCTATGATTAAGATAAATTAACTAAATAGAATTAATATAAGAGAAATATTGTTTTACATAACCTCAGTCTTAAGAATATATTTACTCAAACAAAAGGATTAGTTATCTAAATAAATGAATCCAAAGTCTCTTTTGAAAGCAATTTATTCTTTTCAAATACTCTTTTAGAATTAAAATTAGACTCAATTTTGGAGTAGAATTTATTCTTAAATTCTAATGTTGAGCTTAATTTTTAGAATCCTAAAGATGTTTAAATAAAAGATGCTTAATTTTACGATTCTTTGATTACTTTTAATGATGAGAATTAAATAATAACAATATAAATAGAGAACTCTATTTTTTCTTAAGTAAAAGAAATTAAAATACCTGCAAAAGTTAAATAGTTTAAGGTAAAAAATTCCCAGCTCGAATAAGTAGTTATTGATAGTTCTCAAGACCTTGATTTATCTTTTCTCTAGCTTTCTGAAAATATCTTTTTCTGTAATGGGGTAATTAAAAGTCCTATTATGGTTCCATCTCTTTAATCAAGAGTTTTAAATTAAAAATTTGGGACATCCTCTTATCTTTATAATAATACCTTCATAGGATATACTCATAGCATTTTTAATTAGCCAGATTATTTAGATAAATATGTAGAAAGACAAAATCCATAAAGCACAAAAACAACAGCCTTTACTATCATACTTGATAAAAATGATTTCATAGCAGACAAATCAATCTTTTTAGAAAATGAAAATATATAACTAAACTAAACTAAACCTATCTTTAATGTAGAAAATATTCGTCTTTATTCTGGTATCATAGATAGTGTTTAATATATTCAAGTCGAAAAATATAACTAAAGAAATGAGTTCCTACAAATGTAAAATTTGAATTACATAAATACTGGATACTAATTTGACTATGAGCCATATTAATTAAAAATTACTAATATTATTTTTGCTAAGGAGTAGCAGCCAAATTATTAAATTTATATTTCTAGCAATGGAGATTATCTATTTGAAGCTAATGATTCTTCAATATAAATTATCAACTAGAAATATAACACAATTTATTTCAGATCAGATTCAGACAAAAACATAATTTATGATGTTTAAAAACTCTAACTAGAAATTTCTTTGACTACCAAAAATAAAAAATCGAATAGATATAAATTTTTCATTCAAAATTTCTCTCATGCAATTAAGAAAATAACAGCATCAATCTTAAATATTTAGAATGATAAAAATATTGATTTTGTAGAGGGTTCAAGGTATTTTTCAAAAAGAGGAATTATTTTAAGTAGATTTCCTAACTAGAACATGATATCTATAGAATGGAAAAAAATTTAGAGTAAAATATAAACAATTTAATTAGAAATTTCATTTGAGCTTTGTGATCCCGGTTTATTATTAAATTTAAGTTCAAATTAGTGTGTCCAGTCTTGCTCTGATAATCAGAATAAGCTAGGGTTTTTTTGCAAAAATAAAAATCGTGACACTAATAGCTTTTATTCAGAGAAATTAAATGGAGGATAAGCTTAGTACATTTAATGTGGGTATGGATGTAAGGTATGTTAAAATTGGTCATAGTGTGAAGAATGCTATGAACCTTTTAAAATGAATAGTGGTAAATGTATAGATACTTGCAACGAAAGAGAGTTCTATAACAACAATGAGTGCTAATAATGCTTTGAAGGATGCTAAAATTGTGAATCATCAGACACCTGTAATATTTTAGAATCACACAATATTGATGATTAAGGAAATAAATGTATTGATGGAGAAATTAATTTCTTAGGAATTTGTTAAAAATGCTCGCCTGAGTGCAAAACTTGTGCAGGACACTCTCTTTTAGATTGCACTTCATGCTCTGAAAACTTTAGTTTATATAAGAATTTATGTTTAAATATTTCAGAGGCTGTGACACCCAAACATGAATAATGTAAACCTGGATATGGATATCAGAAATCGTTATAAGAATGCATAGAATGCTAAGATAATTGCTTAGAATGCAAACCTTAAACAAGAATACGTGGAAGTAAAGGTATGATATGCACCACTTGTAATTAATAATCTTATGCAAATGGAGAAAATGACTTTATTAAATGCAATAAATGTCCTCTAGGTCATTTTAATATGCTCAACAAATGTGAAAAATGCAATGAAGCATGTGACTCAGAAGAGGGTTGCTTTGGGCCTTCTAGCTTTCAATGTAATAAATGTAAGGCAAGTTATTATATGTAAATTTCAATAAACTAGTGTTTTCCTTGCAGTGAAAACTGTTAAGAATGCTAATAAAGCAAAGAAAACTGTACAGCATGCCCTGAAATTAATCCTATTTTACAAAATAATAAATGTTTAGAAGAATGCCCCAGTGGATTTTTTTCTACGATTGTTAATAATATTTTAACTTGCCTTGAATGTGATAAATCGGTTTGCATGGAATGCAGACGTGTTAATACATTTTGCACTAAATGTGCTGATTCATCTAAATTTTTATTTGAAGGTTAATGCTTCAGTGAATGTTAAGAGGGTTACTTTGAAGATTTGTAAGGAGATTGTTCCCCATGTGATAAATACAGATGCAAAAATTGCGTTTAAGCACCTTATAAATGTACAAGCTGTAACAAAAATGAATTCCTAATAGACCATAATTGTTATGAGAGATGTCCAGAGGAAGGGTATTATATCAAGAAAAATGTAGATGATTTACAGTGTCTAAAATGTCCTGATACTTGTAGAATCTGCTAATAGATAAACGAAAATGATACTTCTGTCATATGCACCTAATGTAAATTTGCCTTAGTTTTAGTAAATGGATAATGCCAAGCTAAGTGCCCAAAAGGTTTTTATGAGGCAAGTTTAAATAAATAGTTAAAATGCTTAAATTGTATTAATAAATGTATCTAATGTATTGAAAAGGAAGATTTTTGTACTTAATGCTCAGATGGTTATTTTTTGCTCAACAATAAATGCCTTAGCAAATGTCCTGCAGGATTTTTTTAAGATGTCACAAAAAATGAGTGTATAAATTGTGTTGATACTAATTGTGAGTTGTGTAACCACAATATTTTTTATTGTTCATTATGCAAAAATGGATTTTTTCTGTAATAAGGATAATGCATGTAAGCTTGTTCGGCAGGATTTTATTTACTAAATTAAAATGGAGTGCTTACATGCTTAAGATGTGACAAGGGATGTTTAGAATGTAAAGATGGTCCTTCTAATTGTACAAAATGCGAAAAAGAAAGCTATATGTTCGAATAAAACTAATGTCTTCCTTCTTGCCCTCTCAACACCTATCCTGATATGTTAAGAATCTGCTAACCATGTAGCTATTAGTGTACAAAAGGTTGTGTTGGACCTGCTTTAGAAGATTGCCTGGAAAGTAAAGCTTTATCTTTTTTTATTTGATTCTTAAATATTTCTTTATTTTTTAATAAAATTTTTAAGTGTATAAATCACCTTAAAGATTTTTTTATTTATTATCAAACATTTATTTCTATTGATTTAGCTATATCTGAGATTTTAATTACTTATTTTTAACTTAGATAACTGAAATGCCTTTATTTAACTAAATTTTATTAATAAATAAGAAATATAACTAATTATACAAAAGAATAATGAAGCTCTATATGTCGCTATTTTTCTACCAATCAGTATAATTATTATTATCGCTTGCATTTTTGTATACTACAAGTGTATAAAAAAATAAAAGTAAATTAATAGTAGTAACACTTAAGAAAAGTATAAAAGGCAAAGTAGTGATGTATTAACTTTAGTTTAACTAGAAAATGTACAAAGCATTAAGACGACTGATTGATTGTTATAAAATAACAATAAAATAATTGAAATAAAATTTAATTCTCAATTTTTTTAACTAATATTGAATAATTGATATGACCTTTGTGATTGAAGATAGAAATATAAATTATTGAATATCAAATAAATTAATTTTATGTTTAATAAAATTGTTAGTTTATTTTTAATGATACTATTAGGCTATTATATTAATTCATAAAAGTAAGCCTATTTTTAGTTGTATTTTTCTTATTTAGGTAGTTGATTTCACTAGAAATGTTATTATTTTTAATTTTAATAAAAAATGTAAACATTTTCAAATAAGCATGTTGTATATTTTAAAAATTGATTTTATGAAATATTTCCTATCACATTTTTATTATCTAAATAATGAATAAATTTTAATAAGTTAATATTTAACTTAATAAAAATGTATATCAGTAAATATTGATTCTTTTATTTATGTTACTATTTAATATTAATAAAAAAGGTAACCAATAATTAATTATAAATTTTCAATAAAGAAGCATAATTTATAAGTATTTCTTTTATAGCCTTTTTATCTATTTTCAATTTATTTCTCATAATACTAATTAATTAATAAGTTTTAGCTTTCATTTATCTAATTGAAAATTAAGTAACCTTATAAAATTTAAATATTTTTTAGATATCAAATGAAAAATTTGTAGGCTGATTACATTATAATCTAACTGATCTGACTTTTCAAATACTTGATTCTTAGTATTCAATTAAATATTAAATATGAAAATGCTATGAAAAAATAGGAAAATGTTTATTAAATTTATTTTATTATTTCATATTTTTTTATGCATAACAAAAAAATTATATTCTTAAAATTTGTAACTAGATTTATTTTTATATTTAAAAACACTCTAAAACTTTTCTAAATGATAGAATTTGCTATCCTAAATGTTGATATACTTTATAATTTATTTTATATTTTATAATTTTTGTATTTTCTTTTGTCTTTCTATGATTTATTTATATCAGAAATTATTGGCGTGTGATAAAAGATTACATAGGACTCAAAGATTAAAAATAAAGGAAAGTCAATTTGTTGCTTTTGAAAAATGAAAATAAAAACTTTAGTATTTAATACAAACAATTATTTTAAATTAAAATGGAAAAATATTAAAAGACAGTTATTGTGGTAGGCTCAGGTATCTCTGGTCTTAGTTGTGCTTATGAACTTTTAAAAAATGGATTTACAGTTCAAATTTTAGAAGCTCGTCATATTCATGGAGGAAGAATTTCTAAAAATTCAACATTTGCTGATTTTCCAATAGAGACAGGAGCAGAAGAAATTCATCTTCCTACTAAGTATTACAAAGTAGCAAAAGAAGTAGGAGCTAAATGCGAATCTGACTCTGATTTTGACTCATACATCGAGGATCTTCCGAAAAAAGGAGAAGATTTAACTAAAGGTAGTGGAGTCCTAATTGATGAAGAAGATTTTTATGATAAACATAAAATTGAAAAATTTTACAAAGCTTTATTAAAAGAAGAAGAAAAGTAATTTCTTAGAGATGATATGTCTATCTTGGAGTATTTTAAATTTAAGTAAGTTGATGATAGATTGATACAATTTTATGAAACAGTACTAGCAAATGAGTATGGATCTACTCTTCAAGAAATGTCTATTAAGGGTTATGCTGAACATGAATTAAATTGGGAATATGAAGAAAAAAGATACATAATAACTAATATGTCTCATTTCGATGTAATTGACCGTGCTTTTTCAACTGTTTTTGCCTTTATAAAATACAACACTCCAGTCAATTACATAGCGATTTAAACGAATTAGCTTTAAAATCAAAGCAACAGTGGTAGTGGAGTTATTATTGTTGACGCTTTAGGAAAGGAATACAAAGCTGATCACGTTGTTGTGACCGTTCCCGTTTCTCAGCTTAAAAATGGATCTATAAATTTTATTCCTCCTTTGCCATAAGAAAAGCAGAAGGCAATTTCGCTTTTATAAATGGGAAAAGGAGGAAAGTTACACATGAAATTCAAAGAAAAATTTTGGCCAAATGACCATTATGCAGTAGTTCTAAGAACTTAGATAGGATTGATTTGGAATTGTTCATATCGTCGCAGTAAAAAGAGTTTGATATTATGTGCTTTGATTTCTGGGCAGGCTTCTATCGATATGAATGATCTAAACAAACGAAAACAAATGATGAGTGAATTATTTAACAAACTTCAATAAGTATTCAAGATAAAAAAGAATGTTGAGGAGTTGTTGGAAGATTATGTTTGGACAGATTTTAACACTACAAAGTATATTGAGGGAACCTATACTTACCCATCTCTTAATTTAGGATTATTTAGAAATATTTTAGCTTAGCCAGTAGATAATAAGATATTTTTTGCAGGAGAGGCAACAGATCCTTAGTACTATGCTACTATTAATGGAGCCTTAGATAGTGGTGTAAGAGAAGCATAAAAAATTATTTAATTATATAAGAAATGAAAATCTTTTAAATAAGCTAATATATTCTTGTTATCTTAGCTATTATGATTTTTTTTAAAGTCTCAATTTTTTAATGATTTTGTAACTCTACGCATTTTCTTGTTGTTATTTATAAATATCTAAGCAACTTTCTTATCGCTAATTTTGAATTCCAAAAGTAAGAAAATACAATTATTTAAATTTAGAAGTATAAATTAATTCTTGTGTATATGATTGATTTTGTTAGTTAATATTTAATAAATCAATTTTTATCAAATATTTGAGGGAGAATGAGTAATTAACAGCATTTATAATTTTGTAAAATTGAAATTAGAAAAATGTAGCTAATCTAAAATAAACAAATAAAAGTTTTAACTTACTTTAATTATTTTTTTCCTTACTTTTAACAACACATTTAAAATAAAAAGATAGATTTCTGATCTAAATTTAAAATTTTCTAAATAAGATTTTCACAGTATTTCAAAAAAGACTCAAATTATTTATAGTTTAAGATTATTTTTTTTTTGGAAAATGATTAGAAAAGTAAAATTTAATTTTCATTTTTCAAAATGAAATGGGAATATTTATTTGAAATAAAATATTTTTCTAGTTTCTAAAACTAAAAAATTTTTTAAGCTCTTTTGAATTGCTAAAAAATATTAAAGCTTGAACTATTTATGTCAGTTATACTTAATTTTAGTATTTATTACTTGAAAGTCTATGCAATTTTTAGTCTATTTTATGAACTGCCTACTGATAGATAGTTTTAATTTCAATTATTAGTAAAAATAAGAAATTGAGTAAAATAGAATGTTACATTTAATAAAAATTAATAAATAATTCTGCGGAATTTCGAATTAATAATTATAATAGATTAAGTTTAAATGTTTTAGAAGTCTATAAATTAAATTAATCAACAATTTATATTTTATTTATATACTATATAAATTAATCTTTCATTATATAAATATAACTTAAAGAATATTTTAAGTTTTAAAATTGAGTTACAAATATTGATCACTTCGAATTTAAAGAATACCATTAATTTTTGATGAGTTAAGGTATTTTTTTCTTTTACAATAACTTGTATAATAATTAATATTATTGTAGACTTGAATTTAATCATTTAATTTAATTAAAACGCATATAAAAATCTTTTATAACAATTAATTACTAAGAAGTCGTCAAAAGTAAAAGAAAAAGGGTATATGATTGGATATATAATAAAATAATTACAAAATTAAAGATAATAAAAAAACAAAACAAAAAATCAATGGATTAAAGTTAAAAGAAAGTAATTATTATTGGCTCTGGAATAGCTGGCCTTGGCTGTGCTTAAGAACTTATAAAAAATGGATTTACTGTTTAAATTTTAGAAGCTCGTCACATTCATGGTGGAAGAATCTCTAAAAACACTACTTTTGCTGACTTCCCCATTGAAACTGGAGCCGAAGAAATTCATCTTCCTACAAAATATTTCAAGATAGCAAAGGAAGTAGGAGCTAAATGTGAAACTGATTCGGATGTTGACTCATTTGTTGAAGATCTTGGAAAAAATGGCAAAGGAGTTTTGATTGATGATGAAGATTTTGATGATAAACACAAATTAGAAAAATTTTATAACTCTATTATGAAAGAGGAAGAAAAAAATCTTCTTTGTGATGATATGTCTATCTTATAATATTTTAAAATTAAGAATGTTGATGAGAGACTATTTTAATTTTATGAAATGGAGTTAGCAACAGAATATGGATCAATGCTAAAAGACATGTCTATTAAGGGCTATGCTGAGCATGAGCAAAGATGGGAGTACGATGATAAGAACTTTGTAGTTACAAATATGTCTCATTTTGATATAATTGAGCGTGCATTTGCTAGTGTTCTTCCATTTGTCAAATACAACACACCAGTCACTTACATAGCAATTTAAAACAATTAACTTCAAAGCTATGGAGTTGTTGTAGTTGATGCACTTGGAAACGAATATAAAGCAGACCATGTTGTTATTACTGTTCCAGTTTCCCAACTAAAAAATAACTCTATAAACTTTATACCACCTTTACCATAAGAAAAGTAGAAAGCTATTTAGCTTTTGCAGATGGGATAAGGAGGAAAATTGCATATGAAATTCAAAGAAAGATTCTGGCCTTCTGACACTTATTCTTTAATTCTAAGAACAAAGATAGGATTAATATGGAATTGCTCTTATCATCGCAGTAAAACTAGTTTTGTTTTGTGTGCTTTGATTTCTGGATAAACTTCAATAGATATGAATGATCCAAATAAACGCAAATAGATGATGAGTGAATTATTCAACAAATTGCAATAATTATATAAAGTAAAGAAAAACGTTGAAGATTTATTGTAAGATTATATTTGGACAGATTACAATACAACTAAATATATTGAAGGAGTTTATTCCTATCCTTCACTTAATTTGGGTTCCTATAGAAGTGTTTTAGCTTAACCTGTTAATAATTAGCTTTTCTTCGCAGGAGAAGCAACTGATCCTAAATATTTTGCTACTATGAATGGAGCCTTAGATACTGGTATCAGGGAAGCTTAAAGAATTATAAAATTATATAGCAGATGAATACATCTCATTTTTACTTAAATTACCAATATTCATTTTTAAGAATTTGATAGAAATATTTTTTTTATTTTATGCTGTAATATTTTTTTATTTTCAAATATTAAAATAAAAACATAAACCTTTGTATTAAAAAAGACATTTTAAATGCTGATATTATTTGTCTATCATTTAGCTTTTTATATTTTAGAAAATAAAATAATTTAATATTAAATATTTTTTCAACGTTCAATTAACTTTCTAAAATATTTTTCATTTGGAAATTTAATAAAATAAATATTTTGCTTGAAAAAATAATTTTTAGAATTTAACAATAAAGAAATTAATTAAACTTATTAACTATTCAATAAATAACAATTCAAAATTTCAATATCTTTTCGAAAAAGTCTTTAATTGTTAAAATAAAAAAGACAAATTTTATCAATTTTATTTATTTTTAAAGAAATTAAATGTTTATTTAATTAATTAAATAGACCCAAATTTTCATATTTGGTTATTGTAAACAAAAAAAATGAAGATAAAATAAAATGTAAAATTTTAAATTTACAATAAAAATAAGTCCTAAATTTTACATTAAAAATAATAATTTTATTTACCATATATCCTACTTTAAGTACCTTTTGGTAGATTTAAGGCGAATCTCAATATGTCTTAAAATAAAATTTAACATAAAAATGCACAAAATAAATGTAAAAACAATTCATTTATTATTTTTATGCGGTACATAATATTTAAAATATAAAAATATAATACAATTTTTACGCTTTGTAAAATACCATTAAATGGTTATGATTGTAATATGTATTCTTTTTCCCTAAAAAAATAAATATTTCAGAAGAAGTGTTTAAAAGCTACATTTCTTATGATTATTTAATTTCTCTTCCTTATCAAATTTCTTTAGATTACTTAGAGCTAAAAATTGTTTAATCTTCAATTATATGTATTGTAAAAGTAAAAATAGTACAGATATTTATTACTTATGTTCATATTACCTCATAAATTAATCAAATTTATTTATAGTTAATTTATTCACTCTAGAACAATAAATGCATAATAATTCTAGCTTTGTTAAACTATTAAACACAAATAAATTAAAAATAGAATATTTTTCATGATTATTAACAAATTTAATGTAGAAAAATTATAATTTAATAGATTGTCAAATTTAACTGATCTAAATTTGAAAAGACCCATTAAATTTAAACTAATAATTCAGATCAAGAGCCGGTAATAGATTAGCAACTAATCTACTAGAACGATACATTAAATAATTTTTGAAATTTAAAATTAATAAATTTATCAGAATTAATTGATATTTTCGCTTTTCTTATTTCTATGTAAATTTTAATGAGCATTTAGCAATTTGAAATGTTTTTTAAATTCTAAATCCTAAGCTTTTGTTTTTATTACAAATCATCGTCTTTTAATCAAAGAATGTCAAATTAAACACTAAATGATTATTTTTTTATAATTTTATATTACTTTTAGATTGTATCAACACATTAGAAGAATTACTTTTAGAAAATATACAGCTGGTTAATTTTTATTTTATCTTTGATTTATTTAACTCTTTAATTTATTAACAAAGTAGCTTTGATATTAAAGTAGAAGACTATGAAGATATTGAATTATTTAAGAACTAGGTAAAATTTAACCAAATAAATAATAATAAATAATTCAATTTAATCAATACACAAAAAAATTAATTAAAAAAAAAACAATAATGAATAAATAATTAATAGTAGGTTTATTTTTGTTAGCTTCTATGCTTGTTTAAGCTTAAACTTGTACTGATAATGCAACAGTAATTTCAGGAAAATGTACCTGTAATGCTGGTTTTTATGGAACAAGTGCTGATGCAGGTTAATAATGTTATAAATGCCCCTCAAACAGTAATTCATCTACTGACTCTAATACTGGTATTTCAGTTAATGTTTCTGCTTGTAATACATGTTTGCCAGGATACTTCCTTGGTGGTAAAGCTAAGACTGATGCTCCATAGTAAGCAGCAACATGTTCTACTTGTGGTACTGGAGCAACAACATCAACTGTTGGATAAGTTCTCTAAACTGTAGTTAACTGTAACGCTTGCTTACCAGGTTATTATATGTAAACATTACAAACTGGAAACAACCCTGCTATTTGTGCCTAATGTCCTCCAAATTCAACTTCTACATAGACTACAAGCATTGGATTTTGCTAATGCTATGACTCTTTAGCAGCTCCCTTATCCGCTTAAGTTAGTACTTGTAAATGTAAGGATGGCTATTCAGGAAACGTAGCTACTTAATAAGGTGGAGCTTCTGGATGTAAAATTTCAAGCAATTCATTAATTCTCACAGTCTCTGCAGTATTATTAGCTTTCTTAGCTATTTTAATTTGAAAAAATAAAAAATATGAATAATAAAATACATAAAAAAATAGTTATCTTTCAATATTCATTTATGTATCTGTCAAATTATTTTTGAAAAAAATTCTTCTCTCTTAAAATTTTTGTTCAATTTGCATTTTTTTGTAAATTTTTTTAGCTCATAGGCTATTCCTTCTTGATAGAATTTTTATAAATATTAACTTAATAAATGAATTTTAATTTACTTTTATAGATCAAAAATTTTAAAATTAAAGGGTTATCATTAACTTAAATAAATACAATATATTAAATTCTCAAACAAATTTTTTTGCTATATATTTTTTTGTAGTTTTTTAGAACAATTTAATATTTTCAAAATAAATTGAATTAATCATATATTTATATTAAAAGCTATTAATTGATTTGCGAATAAATATTTATTAATTAAATTAAAACATAAAATATTCATCTAAAATAAACAATATTTATTATATGTTTTCAAAAAATGTTTAATTTAAATTTTGTTAGCCTTTTCTGATGCAAAAGAAGCTTCTTCAAGTTATTTTTTTTCCCCATAAACAAACTATAATATTAATATTATTATTAAAAGCATAAGAGGTAATAATAAACTACCAAATAGTAGTCAATGAAAAGTTATGTAGTTTGGAAAAGTATCGAGTACTTCCAACTAGCTAATCGACATCTACTTGGCTTAAACCCTAGCTAAAAGAGCTTATTTTATAAATTTAAACAATTAAATTTAACAAGAATACAGATCTGATATTTATTTTTACTTATAAAATAATGTTAAGCTGTTCAGGTTTTTATTTTAACAGATAGCCTTAACTAAATTTTCACTAAAATTTTTAATTAAGCAGCTTTTCATAAAATGAAATATTGATGTATTTTATTTTTCATAAAGCTAAATAAATACTTTTCAAATGAAATAGTTATATTCTAAAGATCGCAGCTCTAACTTAAATTTAATAAGTAAGAAAATCTGTTGTCTTCATTCATTATATTTATTCTAAAATATTTTAACTAAAAATTAAAATGGCTAATCTTTAAATATTATTTTACTTATTGTAAAAGATTTTAAATGTCTTCAACTGTTTTGAGAAATGCTAGTCTAATATATTCAGTTGAACATCTTTTGAATGATTGCTTATAAAATAAAGTAATTTAATTGTTTAAATTTAGCTATCTAATAGCTTACTCTTCAATCTCTAAAGTTAAAATTTCAAGAGATGATAACTGAGATAACCCCAAAAGCCTTCGGTATTGCATATAATAAATAATTTAAATTCAATATTTCAAATATTTTACTTTATCTTTGATTGTTCTTGTATTTTTTAACTTATGCTTTTTATTTAAATTTATTATTATTTATTAAAAATAAGCAAAATGATTAAAATTTTGTTTTAAAATTTTTAAATAAAGGAATTAAAATTCGTTAACTTTGTTTAAAGTTATCCTAAAGAATTTTTATTTTTTTATTATAATTTATTTACCACAAATCCAACGAAAGCTCCTTTAGGTTAGTATTTGGCTCTGAATTTTTAGGAAAAATATTGATATCTTCATCTTCTCTTAATTTAAAAATTAGGTAATTGAAATAGTTTTGTGGTTCGATTTTACATAGAAACATCTAGCTTTAAGTATCTTAAAGAAGAACAGTTTTTGATAAAATTCTAAAATCCTTCTTCAAATACTTCTTAATGATTCCTAATTCAAAATATTTTTAATTTGATGAATTTCTAGAAGCAAGCTACATATTTGTGAAAATAGAGAAAATTCTCAGGTTTTCGAGTCTACATAAGTGACCAAATTTTTTATTTGGTGGTTGGTCATGATTAGGCAATTAATTAATTTGATTGAGTTAGCTGATTTTATGGCTATAATTTTTTTATTTAATCAAAGATTAACAAATCTTCGAGAAAATCAATTAGAATATTTTGTTACTCTGAATTTTAATCATTCCTGTTTTTATGAAAATCTATTTATTTTTAAAGTAAAAAATTTAATTTACATTTTTAAATATAATCTGATGATAACAAGAAGTCTGCTTTGAGAAAGTGCTTCAAAAATATTTTCTAAGAGATCTTTTTAGGTATAGCTTAGGCTTTATAAAATAAATAATTCAAACTTATTAAAAATGTTTACCAGTAAATAAATACATGAAATCAAACCAAATTTCTTTAAGAGAAGGGAGCTGATAAATTGCTTGTGAAATATCTTTTATTTCCTCATTTTTAATCTGTCTTTATAATTAATTACAAATAAATATGTTAATAATACATTTTATTTTAAGTAATTTATTTACTATCTCTTTTAAATTCTCAACTATTTAAGGAGAGCCATCTTACTTAAAGCTTTACCAATCAAAAACGAGTCATTTTATTATAACTTACTAAAAATAAATTTAAATATTTTTAAATGTTTTGATTTCATAAACAAATTTACGGGTATTAAATTAAAAAGGAAGTCAGATTAGGTAAGTTCAAAAATAAATCTCCTAGCAAACTATTATGCTCATAAGAAACTATCCTAATTAATTCATAAAAATTGTAAAAGATTTTAACAATAAAATTGATTTTATTCTAAAAAATTTTACTACTCTATAGATTTTAAATTTAATTATCAATCTCATTTTTTTTTATTTTTAGCATAGAAAATTCACCTAATAACTATAGTAAGCTCTAATAAGTTTGAGCAATCAGCTAGATTATTAAAGTATTATTAGATATCTATCAAGTTTCTGTCTTTCCTTTAATAAAAAAAATAGCAAGTATTTTATATAAATTTTTAGATTACTCAAATACTCTCTATAACTTAGAGGTTTGTACATCAATGATTGTTGGTGTCAACTCTTTTAATAAATTTAACATAATATCAACTAAATATATTTCTAAATTATTTTGAATATGAAGCTAAAAAAATAATTTCAGGTTTGTATGATATTTTAGAATGTAAAATTTTTCTTAAGTATACTCTTAATTTATTTGATTAATAGTTAGTAAATAAAGAATAATAGAAGTAGTTACTTTAAAATTCAATTAATCAAACAACCAAATAATTCTAATTATTTTTTATTTCACTTGATTAATAGTGTGTAAGATTTTCTTTAATTATTAATTCTTTTACTATTTTTTTTTCTATAGCTTCTTAATTGATATTTCGTTTATAAACAAACACATTCTATCTCTAATTGAAACAGAAATGATAAAACTCAGAAAATATTTGATTTTAGGATAGTAGGTAATTAAATACTGTAAATTTTTATTAAGTAATACACCTCCCATTATCATTCAATATAATCCATTTTTTAGAATGTCCCAAAAATGTTTCTATCTTTGTAAAATTGGTTTTTAGAATCCTAAATAAAGAGGATTTATATTGGATGAAATAAAAACTTTTCTTTTATGAATATAATTTTTATCTTACTTTATATTATATTTTTTGGTTATACTTATATCCTTCACAAATTAAATTTTTTGCCAGTTAGACATAATTTTATTTCTATAAAAGAAAAAATTTTAATAATACAAAAATTTAGATAAAATTTGATTGATGTCTTTTAACAGCTGTGTTAAAAAATAAAGTAAATAGTTTTTTACTTGCTAAATCAATTACTAAAAAAAAAATCAAATATACAATTTAAATTCAGAATAAATAAATATTTATCTATCAATAAAAATATAGTATTGTGATTGAGATTGTTTGCTTATTGGTTTTTTGTTATTCTTAGAAGGAATTCTGGTTTATTTTAAAAATTACAAATATTTTTAAATGAGTCATTTGAGATATTAATAAGTGTTTAAATTTCAGGACTAATCTAAAAGATTACTCTGATTTTTAAACAAATAATCTTTTATCAGAAACACCAAAATCTAAATAAAGTAAAAGAATATAAAAGTAATTATTTGATATTTAAAAATCAAATTATTTTTGAACCTTTTACTTAAAATATTTAGATCAAATCCTAATTTAAAATAAAAATACAATTAAAAAACAATCACTAAAATTAAAATTACATAAATATAAATGAAAACATCAGTTATTTGTTTATTCCTATTGGTTTCTTTCGTGTTATCCCAAGAAGAACCTGAACCTGCCAAGCCTGTCTGGCCATTAAAATTCTCTTAAGATTTCATAGAAACTTTCTATGGATCAACCAACCATACTAGTGTCGGAGGCTATTATTATGACTATACTACCTATTCAACTCGTTTGATCAGATCTAATGGTAAATATGACTAAACCTGCAATGGATACAAGCAATACAATGAAACAAACCATGTTTGTGAATAACTTATTGTTGGTGAAAACAGATTTAATTATTACCCAGATGATAATGATTGCTGTTGGTGCTGCAATGAACAATAAGGATGTGGTGCTCTTAAGCCTCACTGGCTCTAAAAAAGTACTTTCTAAGGTAAAACCACATTATATGGTCAAGAAGCATATTAATGGCTCATTGTTGAATTACCTAACATCAGAAATATTGTTTGGGAAACTACTGAAGAAAATCCTCTTGAAAGAACTCTCTTGAAAATCCAAAGAGGTTCTTATGATGAAGTCTTCCTTGCTGAAACAAGAAGATTAGATGATTTCAACCCTATTACTGTTCCTTCCGTTTGTGATGTTAACAATATTTGCCCTAGAGGTTTATGCTAATACTTCAGAGAATAAGCTGCAAATATGACTGCTGCTCATGGTCACGCTCATTCTCATTGATTCAGTTATTTTTTTTATAAAGAAACTAAATATATAATGAGATAAATTGAATATGAATGAATGAATTACTGATCTATAAATATTTTTATGTAATAAATCTCTTTATGTCTATTCTCTCTTTTACAAGAAATCATCAAAGTTATTTTTAAAATAAAGTTAAAAATACATTTAACATTTTTTTATATGAATGAATATTTCCAAAACATTAAAAAACTTTCTGATGTATCTTATCTTCCAAAAATATAGTTATACCTTTTATTCTTTTATAATTAATAACAATCAAATTTTCTTATATCCAGGATAGTTAATTAGGAAAACCTATGGATTATATTAGATAGGTAATTAAAAATATTAAAATAAAGAGATTATTTTGCATCTCAAAAACTTAAAAAGATCCCAAATTTATTTGTAATCATCTCACTCAGTTTTTATGTATCAATAATTTAAATCTTTTTTTTAACATTGAAAGGCTTTGATACAAATTCTAAAAATAATTAAATTAAACCTCAAACAAATAACATCAATACATATTAGCATTTTTAGTTAATATAATGTTATTAAGGAGTAATCCTATAGTATTTGTAAATATATGAATATTAATTATTTATATCAACTCTATCAAAGATTTAATTAATTTCTTCAAAGATTTTTTTTTCAAATATTACAAAAAAAGGCTTTAGTAGAATTAAAAAGCTATTTTAAATATTTTTTTATGTATAAATATTAAATTAGGGTTATAAGTTTTAAATTTTAAAAATTCTGAGTAAAAGATTAAAAATAAGATTAAATTCAATAATAAAAGCTAGTTAAATAGCAATCATAAAGTTATTTGTCTTTTTTTATTTATCTTATAAATATTTTAAAAGTAAGAAAACAAATTTTAATAAATAACCAATAATAAGATTATTATCATAGTATTTTTTATAAATATTCATATATTGTAAAATATATATCTTTATTAAATAATATCCATTAATTAAATACAATAAAAAAGCATTCAATTTCATAATAAAGATTCAATTCGTATAAAATTAAAAAGTCAACTTATTTTCTATTTTAATTAACTGCAAATTTTTATACAGACTTCAAAAAAAACAAAAAAAATAGCTAAAAAATGAATTTTTATGATTAGTACTTAATATGAAATTTATTTAGAAAGTTTCTGCTATTTTCTTCAAGATTAGTTAGAAACGATTATAGGAAATAAATTAAATTTTATACTTTGAAATTGGAAACACATAATATACCAAAATTGATATTTGACTAGTAAAGTTGTTATAAGTTATTTATTGGTAAGAGTGAATCTATATATCTGTTTATCAATCAATCAATCTATTTATCTTAGATACTTATAAGTGTTTGTTAGTTTTTTAATTGGTTAGTTAGTTATTTCATTAAAAGGGTTTTTTTTTTTGTTTGGAGACTAAAAATTTAAATAGTAAATTTTACTTAATTCAAATAAAAGCAAATACAAAAAGTGACTTTAAAAATAAATGAATAAAGGGTTTAATAAATATGAAATGTAACATTTTATAGACGACAAGGTAAAGCTTATGCATAGGGACTACAAAAATTTAACCATATTTTTTAACTAAAATTTTAGGTACCATTTACTGAAAGTAAGAATTTAATTCATATAAATATAAGCTCATTAGTCTTGAAGCAGGTTATTAAAATTACATGATTAAATAATTAGGTTACAACAGCAGTTTGATAAGGTTGGATTCATTTGATTCAGAAAAAGAGGCAAATAAGCATTCGAAAAAAAATGATAAGAAGAGCTTATTTCTGAAATATGGGCCTATTGATGGCAATATCATTTTTAAATACGGTATTGATGCGAAAATTGGAAAAAAAAGTTCAAACAAAGAAAGAACATACACTATATATGATGAAGAAAAGTAATTAAACTTTTTAAAATCGCAAGACATTTAAAGGAGGAAAAGTGCTGAAGGAAGTCTGTTTGGGTTTTTAAATAAAAGAATTATTGCTCTTGACAATCTTGCTCCTTTCCACCCTAACTATAAACCGCTTATCAAACTAGGATAAGATAAATTCTTACAAGACCAAAGTCCTTCAAGAAGAGTAAAAGACTCCTAAAGTAATTAAACAAAATACATTAGATTTTTTAAGTTGTAGAACAATAGAAAAAATAAATTAAAGTATTGCAATAAAAAGTCTTCAAAAATGGATGCTTAGATCCAAACAAATTAGAAATAAATAATAGATCTAGCTAGTTTTGATCCACAATATTTTAATTAATTATAAATAATTTTAAGAAATTAATCAGATTTGTTTCATTTATTTGGTTATAATTGAATATTATTTAATTCTAAATAAAACATTTATTAATAGAAACTAGAATTCTTTAATAGAGAGAGTCTATTGATATGCATGGTGAAAATAGAATGTAAAAAAGATTATCTGCAATACAAAAATAGAATATGCTTTCTAATATTGTTAATAATGGCAGTTCTAATACAAATAACCATAATAATAAGATAGACTATGTTTTAATTTAAGACAGTAAAGCTGTTGCTGATAAGATACCTCTTATCGCTTTAAGTTAATAAAAAAGAAACTCAAAAAATGGTACTTTTCTAAAACAAATTCCCTCAAACACTGGATCTCCTTCAAATGCAAGCCACAGCAATTTATTCCACCAAACTTAAACTTCTTTTCTTGCTCTTGAAAAAACTCCTTCGAAATCTGCTAGTAATTAATAACAAATTTTGAATGAAAACCCACAAAAATAGAATGAAGATAAATTAAATTTCTCATCTTAAGAAAACGAATAAGAAAGCAATAAGAACGCTTTGAATTAGAGAAAAAAATAATTAAATGAGTAATAATAACCAATCTAAAAGACTTTAGTGTTGAAAAGCAGGAGGACTCATACTCATCAAGATCTATCAGATATCCAAAACAACATAGCTAACTAAAACCAAAAATTAAACTAGATAGCTTCAATTAAACAATTAAAAACTTTGAGCAAAGATGATTATTCTCATTCTTCTCCAACTAATATGGCTGTCTTCTTTAGTGTTCATAAAAATATAACCAAGCAATCCATTCAAAAGTACATCAATTAAAATGGTCTTTCAACCACAACAACTCTAGGTTCCACGAGCTTTTAAGAAAAATTATAACAAGAAAAGTCACTCCAAACAATTGATCTTACAAAAAAAGATGATTTTCGATAATCAGTTGCTCATAATCCATAATCTAAAAAAGATAAGCTTTTACCATTAAATTTAACAGAAAAAAAATAATAAAAAAGTTCTCAGTAGCTATTTTCTTCTGTTTATATTTCACAAAACCCTCTTTACAAAAAAAGAATTAATTAATAAGGTAAAAGAGTAACTTTACCTGACATCCATTTTCAAAAAACTTCACCAACAAATTAATAATAAATATTGAAGACTATTACCTAAATGGATCAAAAAGACAGAGAACCTCTTGTCTAAAAGTCAATTGGTAGCACAAGCAACATTTAAAGTCCAAATAATAAATCCTAAAAGTTTGATACAACAAAAAGAATGTCCAAAAAAATTGATTATAGAATTGGAGAAACTCAAAATCTAAGTAAAAACACAGAAAACAGTGAAACTAAATTGAATTTTAGAATGTAAAGCTTAAAGTAATTGAAGAAATAAGAAACTGTAAATAATCAAACAAAAAGAAAGTCACAACAGAATTAATAATTTGTGAAGTGAAATGAATTTGACAAAAATATTTATAAATAAAACATATAAAAATAATTAAAAATATGAAATGATTAATATAATCCTAGAATATTTAGATTAAATAAAAAAGCTAATTAGGCTATATTAAATCAAGTATCATATTTTTTTATATTTACTAGTTAATACGCCTAATCAATTTACTTTTTTTATTTAATCTAAAAGAATTTTATCTAAGTATTAAATAAATTAGACTTAATTAACTCCATATATTATTTTTTGTTAGTTCATCACATTCTATCTCGATTTTATGATAATTATCTATTTATTTTAATTTCCTCAAAGTTAAATATAAATTTTTGATAACTTATATTAGTTAGGTAGTAGTACTTAATTTAATCTTGCTTATTTAAAAATGCATTTATTTTAAATACAAAATTTTTATTTTATTTTTCTTCTTTTGAAATTTTATAAATAAGTGTAAGTTGCTTATTTTGGAAATATTTTGAATCGAAACTACTAAAAAGGAAATTTAAAATGGTTAAATCTTAGATTCATTTAAACTCAGAAAAAATTTGTCAAATAGGAGTTAAATGAAATTTTTAGTTAGTTTACTATTTAATTTAGCATTAATAATTTGGTTTTTAAACAAACAAACAAATAAATACAGTTTTTTTCTTTTTTAAGAGAACATTAAAATAAATAAAATAGATGATTTTTATTAATATAGATTTATTAGAAAACGATTAGCTTTAATTGTTTTATGTATTAAAAATTACAATTCGTCTAAATTGTTAACAAATTTTTAGAAATATTAAAAGATTAACAATAGTAAGAAAGAAAGTTATAACCATTTTATAAAAGGAAAAATTAGCAATAATGGGAGGCAGTAACTCTGTAAATTATCAAATAAAATGCAGTTTTAATCATTTTAAATCATAAATAAAAGAGAGAATAGCAAATTCCACCTTAGTACGCTCATTTGTCATAGAATTCTAGAAATTAAAACTTATTAAACTAGCTCTACTCATAAAATTAGCTTAATTTTGATCAATACTATCACAATTAAGGCTATTAAGGTCCAAGAGCAGGATAATTAGCAGGAGTTAATACAGAAATTAAAATTTAAAAAACTATTCCAATAAAAGCAGAGCTCATAATCAATAAAAATTCTTTAAAACTAGTAAATATAAATTAAATGCATACCATTTTTGATTGACTAACTTATTCACCTAAATAGGAAAAAATCAATGAGAAATTATATCACCTACATTTTGAATACACTTTCGATGTTGAAGCAGATGTTTCTATTTTTTATGGAGGACTTGATCATTTAGATGACAAAACCAATACCACATTAAGGTTTTTTTAATTTAATTAAAGTATAAAAAATGCTCTAAATTGCAAAAATTATTTATTAGGATTGAATACAAAACTGGTGAGAAGCTAGGAAATAACACCTTCAGAATCCCTCCTGGAAAGAATTAATAATGGGATGGCACAAAATACCCACTTGATTTATCTAAAATTTAAAAGAGTTAGCTACTTAAGTTTGATGGGTGCTTTTAATTCCCTTTGATTATCAAATGCGTAAAATTATATACAAATTATAGAAAAAATTAAAGCTAAAATCAAAAACTATTTATAGAATAATTATCCATTTGTTTCTTTAGAATTATTAGAATAATCATTTTGCTTTATTAGAATTATTTAACTTGATAATTTTATCTAAATAGGAAAAGGTTGACAAGTCTTAAGAAACTAAACTCACATATACTTATTGCACAATCCAAGAAAATAGAAATTAAGGATTAGGCATAATGGTTATAAAGTCAAAATTTGAGGTATTCATTTAATTTATCATATTCATATGTTTGGTTAATTTACTAATTATTATTTATATATATTTTTAGCTGAATAAATAAGGATATTGGACTGAAGAAGTGTATGGAATAGCTGAATCTGGCTTAAACTAAAACTCTGATAAAGATTGCTCTATTTGCTTAAGTGAAAAAATAGACACTATCATCTTGCCTTGTCGTCATATGTGTCTTTGTTATGATTGCTGTTAAGATCTTAAAACTAAAGCCAATAAGTGTCCTATTTGCAGATAATGTAATAAATTGTTATTAATTATTTGTTTTTATACTTATTTAATTATTAATTTACATTATTCTAAATTTAATTATTTATTTTACAATAGCTATGCAAAATTTCTTAAAGTTAGTCTAATATAAAGAATAAAATCCTTAATGGAGTCAATAATAGCCCTAATAGTAGCCTTAAGGATAATAATAGCAAGGTTAGTATTATTAATAACCTTATGGATAATAGCCATATGGTTAGTAGTAGCCATACGGTCAATAACCTCCTCCATA